>JAQFZP010001272.1:0-20762 GCA_034695745.1 Geophilus truncorum | reverse complement strand
TTTTTTACACGAAAATTGGTCAGAACATAGTTCATGAAAATATGAACGAACTTGGCAAAAAAAAAAAAAATTTTTTTGACAAATAAAAAAAATTTCCTATTCAGGTTGTGAGATGTGGGTTTTTACACACATGGTTGGTGATGCGAGGGTTAAAAAATTTCACAATTCTCACAAATTTCGTTGATAGCATATGAGTTTGTTTGACAACCACACCCTATACTGAACTATGTATATTGTGCCTTGCATAATAAACATTATACATTTTTATTTCTGTAATTAGTAAGCAGTGCACTGGGGCCCCTATCTAGGGTAGGTAGGGGCCCCAGTGCACTGCTTTGCCTATTGGCCCACAATGTTGTTAAGACGGCCCTGATTAGGCATTAAAACTTTTGTCTCTTTAAAATCAAATGCAGGCAAGAGAGAACTTTCCTGCTGTGCATGCAGCGCTTCTGATCACAGCCTTAAAATTCAGTTTCACAAATATAGGGGGAGGTAGTGTTCTCAGAAAACGTCGTCAGCTGTGTCTCAAGCGCAAAAAAAAAATACAATGATGCGCTCTAGTGGTGGAATGGATATTTACAAGTAAAATGTTTCTATCTCATGGCTTTTTTGTGTGCATCAAATTGATACATGCACAGTCCGAAGTGTTGGCCTGAATCGCTAGTACTCCGAGAGTTAATATTTTGTGTATTTAAGACCAAAACTCATACTGTATAAGTAAATTGTGACAATTTACATGTGAAACAACCATTTTAAAACTGAATTTTAAGTTATAGATAGAACTAGCATTAGATTTAATAGAGCTGCATTTGTTTTGGAGCTGCACTTGATGTACCGTACAGCTCCAATATTTTGAAGCATTTCCTGCCTAAATTAAGTAAATGCTCTTGTTTATTCATTATCAATTTGCTCCATTTTTTAGTAAAAGCACCTACAAGTACGGTACATATAGCAAATGTTCTGTAGTTTAGCAAATGCTGTTTTTTAAAGGGTCCCAACTCCCAATTACTAACACACTCTTCTCCCTTATTTTCACACTCTTTTCCCTGAGTTTCACACTTAAAGGGGGGATCTCATGAAACCCAATACTAACAGGAATAAAAGATCAGTTAATTTTGTGTAGATTGACACCAAACTTAATAAAATGTATCAATTTTTTCATTCAGATATTGATAGTTGAAATGAATTTCGGCAACCCAGGTCACTAAGAAAAGTGGCCGGATAAAAGAGATGGCCGGATATTACTATGGCCGGATATTACTATGGCCGGATATAACAGAGTTGACTGTAATTTTTGAGAACTATTAACGAGTAATATAAGTAATGAGATTATTATGAAAATTAGTTTATACAACGAGTTTTTTAGAATGTGTTTTATTCGAGTTTGTGTTTTAAGTTTTTTGAGTTTGTATAATATGAGTTGTATTGAATGTAATTTTGAGTTAAGACAAATATTACCCGAGAGGGAATTTATTGTAATATTGAGGGATGTAGTTGATCGTGTTTGGCTCATAAGGCGCGTGCGCGAGTCACTTGGCACGATGTAGAGATAGAGTGACGGCATGTCTGGCGAGTATTAATAACCGTTATTATATGTTTCTAAAAAAAAAATAGATTTTTCTGACTATTTGTTGTCATTATCAATCAGGAAATTCTTGATTCAGAATGACAGCTAGCCAGAAAAATGAAATTTTTTGGTCAAATTTTCAAAATTATCAATAATTTCTGAGAGCAATCGTGGTATTACAAATGATAGTTTTTTCAACACTGACAAGAAGATTTTGTACGGTACCATAAATCAATTACAATTTTATCAATACACACAGCAAACATTTGCACTGCAATGTAGTAAACCAAAAATTCAGTTAAAGTATGTTAATAAATAGCATTAAATATACTTAAAAAAATTTATCTTTGCATGAACTAAATTACAAATAATATTTCTTAAAAAAACAAAAAAAAAATAAAAAATATTATTTTTCCTTATTTTTTGCATTTATTGAAATTCGAAATTCAGCTGGAGAAGGATAATTTTGAAATATATAATACATGTCGTTTTGCCGTCAAACTCATCAGACAATGAATAAAAACAAGAATTAAACTCATTCTGTGCCACATGTGTCAAATAAAGGTATAAAAGGATCATTTTGTTTATCAGATTCTCTACTCTTGTCACAGAATTCACAAGTCAATTTCTACGTTCTCTTCATTTGCATAACAATGAAAATTTTACTGACATGTTTAGGTACAGTATTATAGTAACTAATGTAAAAGATTGTTTTTTGTGAAACTATTATTTTCTCGATTTAAATAGAGAAAAAGAGTAACAAAATGTGGAAACCACAATTTAAATTAATTTAAATGTTATTATTTGGGTATACTCACTTATTCACCACGCATTTATTTTTCTTTCTTCAACTTCTTCTCCTGCAACCTATGATAAAAGAAAAGTCGGAGAAATCGTTCATAACAATATTTCATATATAATTTTCTTTTACAGTACTCTTGCTTTGTTGCATGACAGTTCAAATGGCCAGTATATATGCAAAAACGTGTAAAGATTCTACTGAGGAAGAAGCTAAAAGCAAAGTTACCGAAGGATTAACTTCATGCAGAAGCCCAAAGAGTACAAAGCGGCCGGAATTATGCGATAAGTATAATTTACAAATATATACTAGTTAATTAATTAATTAGTTAATTAATTAATCTTTTTGCTTGTAGCGGTTATTCGAAAAGTACATATAGATGCGTTAGTGTTACCCTCTATAGAAACATGTTTAAGGAATGCGCAAAATCAGACTACAAAGACACAGCTTTTCAAAAGGAATTGTCAAAACAAGTAGAACAACTATGCACAGACAGTGTAAGTAAATAGTTGTACTACCTTTGGCTGATGATTTACTGTATAACTTGGAATTCATTTTAATTTCTTTGGCAGCAAGACGGTGATAAGGAGGAGTGTAAAGAGGCTATTTCAAACGGTGAAAAGTTGACCGATGTGAAGAAACTTCAGCAAGCTGTGAAGACGATTTTAAAGTGTACTAAACCTTGTGTTGACGAATACAACAATGTTTAGTTAAAAACAATAAAGTTGTAACAATGAGCAGCATTAGAAATGTAATTTTTGCTGTGACATTTAAACCTAGATGAATAAATTATCTTTGTAAAGTGGTGACAAATAAAATACTACACATCTAAATTTTTGTTTTCTTTTAAATTTCTTTGATTTCTATTTGACATTTATCAGTTCATATCAAATTTTAAAGAAAAGACTAGAAAAGACTGTACGGTATTTGAAATATTTAAATAAAAATAACTCGAGATGATAATTTACTTTAAAAGTCTATTTTCGATGTGGTTCAAGTTACTGTTAATAAGGATGCGGAAAATCAGGCATAAATCGATATTCTTCGCATTGGATGACGAAATTTTCTATTGTTATAATATTTCATATGAAATGATATTTTTTCCTGTTTTTCTAATTGGTTTATCTAATATATTTGTGAATGGTGGAAGGTAAAAGGTGAAGTCATTTGGGAAAAATAACTTTCCTAATTAATTACTGATATAAAATTGACTTCAATCACTGGTATTAATGGTGATTTATTGGTGAAACATTTATTGTTAAACTTAATTTAAATTTGTTTTGATCATTTAAATGTAAGGGTGCAGCCTACTTTTAGAGAATTTATTTATTGTGAAAAAGGTTTAAAAAACATCAGATAATTATTGAATAATGTCTTTTTTCATTGTTGTGTTGCTTTGCCATTTCAATCTGACCATAAATTTATTATCTGTTAGCCACTTCATATGTATTTTTGTCTTTGCCATCTAAGTCAAAAAATATTTCTCTCTAATGGTAAATCTGGACAACTCTTGATTGGGATATTTCTACTTACAATACTATTTTTTTTCATTTTTCAGTTACCTTGGAAATTTTAATTGTCTAATACATCACTTAAATTTATTTTTTATAATTTTTTTTACATATTTCATGATTACCATTTCATAATTGTATGTCGAGGTGATTGCTTGAGCATTATTCAATTATAAATATTCTCAGTAAAATGTCATGAACTTGGCCTAGACAGAATAATCATGTTATAGTTTTGCAGGAAAGTTATGGGGCAGCTGGATATTACGCAACTCTTGCCCTTGATAAATTAAAAGCCCAACCATGTAATTGCAAATGAGTCAGTTGAGAGATCCATAAATTTAAATATTGGTATCTACAGTCTGTTCACTGGGAGAATGTCAGAAATGGGAGGTGCTTAACACAAAGTTACAAGTACGTACTTTTAAAATGGCGCTGACCCCAATGACCAATGAGAAGGAGCCAAACAATTGTTAAGCACCTCCCACTTCTGACATTCTCTCAGTAAACAGACTGTACACAAATATAAGATATATTTTTAAACAAGCAGAACTTATACATTTCTCATTTTGGTGTAATACTATAAGTTACATCTAAATTTGATATCCCACCATAATTATTTAAGATCATATTTTTAAATAAAAATAATATGTAATGGACATAAAGTAATTGTTACACCTTTAACTATAAAAGTGTAAACAAATATGCAAGAATACTCATTACTCTTTATAGAAAGGTTTGACACCAGTCAACACTATTTTGTGTGTAAATTGACTCTTTAGACTTTTTTTACTTACTTTTTAGTACAAATTACCGTAATAAAAATGTGTGCAGACAAATAAGGTATACGCTAATGTAAAAATATTAGTTAAACTACTTGCTTCAAACAGAACAATTGCTGGAAATTTTTAATGAGAGAAAGGATTGTTTTTTTGGTAAATAAAAGCTGGTATTGTGACATTTAATAATGTTCCTGATTATTTTTACAGAAATATTGAACATTGTTTTACTTCTATGTTACTGTATGTTTAGCAGTTGTCTTTTGGTTTAGAGCCAAATCACTGAGAACTCCCTATTACAAAATTGGGTCAGGCCCTAAAAATAACATACCGGTACAGACAAATAGAGCCACCACACACCTTTTGTGAGAACTAACATTGAGCTCTACATCATTGAATCAAATGATCTGAGCAAACTCTACTTAAACAAGAAAGTTATTTTTTTATCAACAATGGCTAATAATATTGTTTATTATCTTTGTGTCATTCTTTGCTGTTTATCTGGTGAGTACTTATTCTTGTCATTCAAAACTGGGGTGTGGTCTACTTTTTGCCCAATTTTTAACCGTTCAAAGTAGTTAAATAATGCCTGGGTGATTGTTGAGTTAAAAATTAACAATAAGTTATTTTATGTTGATTTTTAATTGATACAATTTATATTAAATTTTTAATATTTTGGAGTCATCTTATGTGTAGAAATTTTCAAGACTATTTTTGTCTTTGGCACTTAAGTTAAGATAATTTTTTTTCTGCAGTGAGAATTGTTTTCAACATTGTGCTTAAGATATTATTAATTTTATATTTGTACTTCTTGTAGGTACTTTTTGTTTATCTGATTAGAAATATAAGGTAAAATAAAATAAAAGGAAAAAGGAAACTACAGTAGCTAATCCAAACTTGTGCTCTTAAAACAAACATACATTTATACTTTATTAATTTTACACAAAATCCATTTCTGCTGATCACCAATTTAATTTTATAGTGGTTTTTACTTAAATATTAGTTAGTCATAAATATTCTCCAAAATTGGTGAAATTAGCCTAGAGCAGCAATGTTCTAGTATTGCAGAAAAGTTATAGGGCAGCTGTATGTTATGTAATGTAAAATAAAACTCATGTTTCACCTGACATTTACAAATTAAAAGCTCAACCTTGATGTAAATGAATCAGTTGGGTGATTCAGAAATTTAAATATATACTTAAGAAAATTTTCCATTTTCAGAACAATAAGAGTATTGTGATAGACAGTGCTCTTGACTATCATATATAATGACATAATTTTGATTTTTGAATAAAACCAAATTGCATTTAATAAAAAACTGTAACCAAAAAAAAATACTAACTTAAAAACTTACCAGTAACTTAATAAAAACTCTTCAAAAAGTAATTATAAATATAAATAAATAAAAATTATATTTAAAAAATATTGAGAACAACACACTTGCAAATGGGTGTCAAGGTCTATTTAAAATAAAAAGTTACTCATCACAAACTCATAAAAAAACACCCATAAATTCCTTTCTTATTTTTAATTTTAGGAGTTTTCTCTGACGATCGAGAAGATTTATTCAACAATAAATATTTCACGAATAACGACTGTGCTTGGAAAAATAGAATTGATTTGAAAGATGCATTAAACGCATACGACCAGTGCATTGTAGATTCAATAGAGAATCTGAAGATTAATTACGAAAGAAATAACGTTGAGGAAGTGAGACACATGATGTGCAGGTCAGTCAACCTTTGTATTCCATCATTGTCTATTTTCATTTTTAATTTAATTTAATTTTTTTTTAGTCTTAAGACACTGGAGACATGTGTATTAAACGCAGAAAAGAAACTAAAGCCATGTATCAAGCCAGAATACCAACAAGACGAAGCTTTTGGTTATGCATATAAGAGTACATACAGAGGCCGAGAACGATTTTGTGACCCTAAAGATAAGGAACTTGAATGTAAATACAATTTTGTTTTGTTAAAGGTTAAGTGAACTGAACTGAACTGAACTGAACTGAACTGGTTTATTATTAAATATGAATCGACTGATCACAAACAATAATTAACCGTCGCCGAATAATTTTCAGACACGTTAGAATTTGTAAAAACCGATCGGGAAAAGTGAATGTCAAAAGAAAAATGGATTAATGGGAACAGCCGCGGGATTATTACGTCACGGCGTTTGCTGCTCATGTAGCAAGAATTGCCCGCAATGCTTTCGTTGTTTTTCAGCGACTGATCCAGAATTTAATCCTGAAATTCTCTCGAACAGAATATCACATACTATTAAGAATTCCCAGAATCCTTTTTTTTTTTTTTTTTTTTTTACATTCACCATCTGTCTATCATTTTTTACAAACTTTAACACGTCAATAAACCATTTGGCAATGATTAATTACTGTTTGTGGTGTGTAGATTCACATTTATTAATAAACTAGTTCAGTTCACTTGACAGTTAAACATGAAAGTTGTCTTGAGACTATACTCTTGAATTTAGAAAAAAGGAGAAATGTGTTCTATTCATTCATAAATCACATTTTCTCTAAGTCTAAAACCTTGTTACAAATGATAATTATGCACATGTTACAATAGATCTTGACCTAATCAAATTACTGCATCTTTAAAAATTAAAACTTTTGATTGGCTATAAGTAAGTCAAAATTTGTAATTGATGAGTCAATGCCATGCACGATAATTCCGATCGCCAGATGGCACTTCACTAAATTTTAGAAATATTTGGCCTTTTTGTGTTCTTTCCCTCCCCCCACCCCCGAGTGGCGGCAACTTCTCCAACACCAAATTCAACTCCTGTTGGCGCATTCACGAACTACCGAACTTTACCTCAAACTCTCATTTTTCCAGATTTCATGGAAGAAAAATCTCGAAATTGTTTAAAACCGGGTTCACGAGCCATGACAAAAATTTATCTGTGTGCTTCTGAGCAAAAGAACATAAATTTCAATTGGTTCAAAGAAGAGTTTAATAACGACGATATCTGCTTGTAAGTAAATACAATCAAAAATAAATCTAGAGCCATATTTATTTATTTATTCTAATGTTTTCAGGAGACGAGCTCATTGGGCTAACTGTGTCTTCTACGCTCTCCAAGAACTGTGCGACACAAAAACCCCATCACATGTGATGGAAAACGTGTTCAGAAAAGTGTTTCAAGGCTCCCCTTGCGAAGACATCATTAGAAACACAAAACCCTTAAAGCATTTTATTAAAGACATATCAAGCGCAAATGTTGCCTTAACAAACCATTATTTTATCATTGTCTCATCGATTTTTGTCATTGTTTTTTACCTTTGGACTTAAAAAATTCTTTTACATTTTTTTATTGTACAAGTAATATTATAATTTATTTTCAAAGCCTTTTTGTAAAATACTAAAATTATATATCTATTAATGTTTTTTATTAACAAATAAATGTAAATTTGTACTGTGTTAAAAGATAAAGTTTAATTTGTAGGAATTTCTAACAAAACACATGTTTTCAACTTTTAAATTTTATTCAACTTTTTATATTGTGATGAGAGTTGAATGAAATAATACTCTAAAATATTATTAAATCATAGTGATAAGAAAAAAATATTTTTTAAACTATTTTTAATAATTACATAAATGAATTTTGGTGCTTGGCTTGTAACTTAGAACTGCTTCATTACTTTGGATTGGCAATTTTTAAGTGTTCTGAAGTATTTACACTTTTCAGAAAAATTAAGTAAGTTTATTAAAACAATGTAAATTCACTAAGTATGTGCACTTGTGTTAATATCATAATTAATATATTGCCATACAAGATATTTGAGAAACCTTTTAATCTTGTGTATACTTTTGGCATCCATTATATTAATAGTCAAACTGAGTCTGCCTCACATCATTGTTGGTTCTATTATTTTAAACATATATTTGAAACAATGCCATAACAATGCACCACTTTTATTAAACCAGTTATTATAAATTTAATAAAAGTAGCTGACTTACATTTAACTGAATTTTTTTACTTTTTCTGACATCATATTTTTATATTCTCAGACTTAAAAGACTAAAAAAAAAAGTAAATGTTTTCAATAATTTTAGTCTCTCGCGTAGAAATCTATTTAAAGGACGATTTCCTAACTTGGAAGCAATGCGCGCCTCCCCATAGCGACGGTTTTGCCAACTAACAAGCGCTTATGGCGCTCACACTATCCCTTTACAGACCTTAAAAATAACATGCAGACAAATAGTGTCAAAATTACTTGTGCAACTTACTAACTCTAGTCACCAGTACGGTACTTTAACTTTTCACAATTTAAACATTTGATAATACAAGAACACCATCACTGAAAATTGTACCATCGGCTGATTTCAGAATCTGCCACCAGGTAGCAAACTATAGTTTGGAAGTCATTGGAAGTTCTTCTAACTAGAAGAACTTCCAATACAATAACACCGTAAAAATACAGTAAGTACTTTATTTATTTTTGTGTCACATTTTGCACCTTAACTGGAGAGTACATTTTGCTTTATTGTTATCAATAAAAACTGAAGTGTGATCTACTATTTAAAGATTGTTTGTAAAATAAAATAAAAATGCATAGCATGGATAACCTGTTGCGCATAGCAGATATAAAAACTATCGCATTTGTTAGAATTTTTAAATTTTTTTTTAAAATTTTTAGAAATATTTTTGTCTAAATATAAGAGATTTACAAAGTCACAGAGATATTCACAGAGATTCTTAGAAATATTTTACCCCATCGACGAGGTCTTTGAGAATGTCTTTCAGAAATTTTTCTTACCTAATTTCTTATTTCTTTAATTCAACTTATTTTTTCAACTTTCATCAAAATACCTAATACCAGTACCGGTACTTTAACTTTTCACAATTTGTACATTTGATAATACAAGAACAACATCACTGAAAATTGCGCCATCTGGCTGATTTCAGAATCTGCCACCAGGTAGACAACTATAGTTTGGAAGCTATTGGAAGTCATTGGAAGTTCTTCTAGCTATAAAAACTTCCAATGCCGCTAATATTTATCAGTATTTATTTGAGGGTTAGAGGGATTCGAGAAGGTAAAAAACTTTAAGATAAAACAATTTAATAAAGAAGATAAAAAAAACTGTTTTTACCTATGCCCGCATGTTGCTGCATTTCTGCCACTACTACGCCCGATTGCTGCCGATTTTTAGTCTGCGTTGCTGCTCCACATCACCACCGGGGTCGCTGGGGTGGGGTTGGTGGTGAGCTTACTGAGCTAGAAGAACATCCAATGACACTGACACCCTATTTTTTGGGATCGATACTACGCCAGCTGCGAATACGTGAAGCCGTACATCGATCCGTACGGCCGTCCGATGCCGCCTCCGTCGTATCTGTGCGAACGAAGACTTCCGTACGGTTAAAGGCTGTCCTTGTCCGAAGAATATTCGTCACGATGTTCGCCGCCGAATTTATAAAAATACAGTAAACACAATATTAAACATTCTTTTTATTATTAATTCTTAATAAAGTTAACATCAAACTATACTTTATCATATCAGGGATCAGTCCAAGTTCTTCCAATGACTTCCAAACTATAGATTGCTACCTGGTGGCAGGTATTAAAATTTATAAGTCATTGGTAGTCATTGGAAGTTCTTCTAGCTAGAGACCTCTGGTGGCAGATTTTAAAATTTGTAAGTCATTGGAAGTCATTGGAAGTTCTTCTAGCTAGAGACCTCTGGTGGCAGATTTTAAAATTTGTAAGTCATTGGAAGTCATTGGAAGTTTCTCTAGCTAGAAGAACTTCCAATGACATCATAGAAATACAGTAAATACAATTAAACATTCTTCTTTTTATATTATTTATTCTTAATAATAATAAGTAAACATCAAACTATACTTTATCAGAGATCAGTCCAAAACACAAAAAATTCCTACTGTCATCTTTTAATCAACTATAAAAAAAATTAAAATGAAAATAATTAGTAAATTTTTTAGATGCTTTGAATTGCACAAAAGTTGAACTGGAGCCAAAGCAATGGAAACTGGGACAAGCCATGAAAATAGCAAGCAAGCAAATAGAGCTACCAATAGTAGCAACAGTTAGTGGGAGCGAACATCACTGAATCAGTGATCAAGAGCAAAGTTTAGTTACACAAAAAACAAATTATACAAAATGGCTAATAATATTGTTTACATTTGTGTCATCTTTTGCTGTTTATCTGGTGAGTAATTTTTACTACAAATTAACTTGCTTTGGTAGTGTGTGACCTACTTTATAGGATTTTTTACAATTGTTGAAAGGATAATTGTAAATACTTGCGTAATTGTTGAGCTAGATCAACAATATTTTAAACAATTGAGATTGTTGATTTTTTTATTGTTGGGAGATGTAATGTTATATCATTTGCCTTAAATTTAATCTAGAGGCCATTTTATTTCACTTTTCTTTTATTAGATTTGAAAGTTTTTTTTCACTATTTTGGTCTTTGGCACCTAAGTCATGATCACTTTTTTCCAATGGCAAATCTGATCAACACTTCTACATGGAAAATTTCTAATTTTATACTTGCAGTTTCAACTCTTTTCAGTTACCAGTATATAAATTAAAAAATAAAAATAAAATAAAATAAAATAAAATAAAATAAAAAGAAAGGACTAATTTATGAAATTGCTCTTAAGACAAATATCTTCTTATTGAATTATCTGATAAGAATTGATTGCTATAGACCCTTAAAACTTTTTTTATTTATTTTCTCTAATTTTCCATTACAATTTTTATTCAAATTTCCAATAAATTACTCCATGTTTTTTAATTTTTATATATAATAATTATTTTTTCGTATAATTATTCTCATAATAATTAAATATTTTCATCAAAAACACAGCAAATAATGGTGAAATTAACCTAGTATTGCAAGAATGCCACGGGGCAGCTGTATGTTATGAAATGATAAAATGACAGTTTTTTATTTGACCTTGATAAAAATTAGAATCAAATTAATTTGATTAAGACGTCATTTGCACGACTGTCCAACCAGCTGCTCAGTTGTGCAAATGACGTCATAATCAAATTGATTTAATTATAATCTTTTACTTTGAATGCAGCTTTTCTAATTTTACTATAAAACCAAATTGCAATATTACAATTTTCTTGATAATTAGAAAAACAACTATAAAAATATCAATTAATTGTAAAACAGAATTTGAAATTTTGAAAAATATCTGTTCATACGATACTGTATTTATTTTCTAATTTGTTGGTACCAGTATCTTTGCTTAAAACAAATATTCTGCAAAATGTGGCAATGCAGGAAAGTTAAAGGGCAGCAATGGTGACATGACTTGAGTTTTATCTACCTTTCACAAATTATGAAAGCAAAATCTTAATGCAAATAAATCAATTGTATCATCCAGTAATGTAAAAATACATAAAAAAAAATCATTTCACTTTCCAGTGTTAAGTAGTAACTTAATAACACAGATGTCCAAAAGTTGTGAACACATTCAAACTTCAAATACCGTAACAAAAATAAAAAAAACCATATAGATAAAAAGATAAAATCAAAGTTTCATAATAAAAAAAATAAAAAATTATTTTATACTTTTTATAGCATTTTTAAAAAGACTAGAACCGTGCAGCTGTTTCGCTGGCTGAATTTTTTTATTTTTAATTTTTTAGGTGAAATTGTCATTTTCTCGATCAGAATTGAGAGAAAATGACGTCAAAACGTTTAAAAAGCCCATCGATTACTTTTATTTTGATTGATCGTGACGTCATTGCCTCGACCAATAAAAACGCTTAGGAGACCGCAGAACAAATTCACGGAATTTCGGGATTTTAGTATTATAAATAGCATTTTTTATATTTTCTAAATTTAATATTATTATTTATTTAAAGTAAACATATGATCACGACTTTTAGACTACTCTGTGGAACAAATTACAATACACAAAAATATTTTTCTTGACTTTAAAAAGCAAAATAATAATAACAACAACCAACCAACCAAAATTTCTCTTATTTTTATTTTTAGGAGTTTTTTCTAAAGATTTAAACATGTTATTAATGGATAAATATTTCAAGACCAAAGACTGTGCTAAGAAGGAAGCAAAAGTTCCTTTGGAAAGCGTAGTTAAAGATTACGAAGACTGTATTACAGCAGCGACAGGTGATCTGTGGACGAGTTACGAAAATAATGAATTAGAGAACGTGAGGAACTTGATGTGCAAGTAAGTCAATATACTTATGTATGGTTAGACGTTCTTTTTTTGTGTCAATTCTAAATTCAGTTCATTTTATTGTTCATTTAATTTACTTTCTGCAGTGAAAGGACATTGGAG
Organism: Geophilus truncorum; assembly: GCA_034695745.1. Classification (NCBI taxonomy): domain Eukaryota; kingdom Metazoa; phylum Arthropoda; class Chilopoda; order Geophilomorpha; family Geophilidae; genus Geophilus; species Geophilus truncorum. The sequence goes on along the minus strand of JAQFZP010001272.1, from coordinate 7,793 downwards.
AAGTGCGTAAAAGTCATAAACTATAAACTTGAAAAATGTATGAAGACACAAGATAATGTTTTACATCATGCACTGACGTCTACAAAAGCGGGCCATGATCGAGTTTGTGAAAATGACGCTGCAGAAATTAAATGTTAATATACACAACTTAATTTCGTTACAGTCAAAAGTTGCCAGTAGAAGGAGCTGTGCATCAAAGTTTGGTTTTAGTATTTGAACTTTCGTTTAATGTTATGGCGCTGGTAATTTTGTGCTCTTTAAATTCCTAACAGAGGTTTTAGTTAGACTATCCAGTATAACTAAGAAGAGATTAAAAGTTTCAGTGTTCAATAACTTAGTTTCAGAATTTTTAAATAAAATTGCACTGAATATAAAAAGATGATTACAAAAGAAATATACAGTTTCAACATTGTATCACATCAAAACTATTGTAGACATTGACATTTACTTTACATATGGGTTTGTAGAGGAACTCAAAAAGTTTATTTTACAAGTTATTAAAGATGCTCAATGTCACATGGCAAATATTGAGACAAAACTTGAATTCGTTCCAAACAATTGTATTTATAATGATTCTTTTTCATTTAAATCAGCTGGAAGTGGGGGAACAAAAATGTTATATTTTATGAATCCCCACAAGAAAAATGTCACAGTGTTAAATCTGGGCTTCGTGGTGGTCATCGAGCGAGACAGAATTTCTTTGCTGAATTCAAGCATGCAAAATTCTTTCTCGACAGCAATTAAAGCCATTTTGGCTTGCTGGTCACGTGATGGCTGACGTCAACCTTGCATATGGCAAAAAAAACCTTTTGAGTTTCTCTACAAACCCATGTAAAGTAAATGATAATATCTATAAATAAATATACATTAAAATCAAGTACATCTTGTGATTTTTTATTTCGAACTCAAAAAATCACAAATTATGTAAAATTTTTGAAAAACCAAAATTAGAAGAAATCACTTGAAATCACATAATTTCGAAATCTGTAACTAATTTTACCGAATGTCGGTTTCTCTCGCTAAAACCAAACTTTAAAGTACAACTTTTAATGCACTGCACCAATGAAAGTTAATTTAAGTTACCGTATAATTGAAGTTTAACCAATGTTAAAAGTATTGTTAAAACCAGTTTAAATTTTAACTTCTGTTGGTGCAACAGTGCACTACAGTAGTGGTGCATTCGAGACCTACGGTATTTTAACTCAAATATTCCTTCAATTTTGCAGATATGATGGAAGAAAAGTCCAGAAACTGCTTAAAAAAAAACACACCAGCTATGAAAAAAATTTCTTCATGTAATACTGAGTACAAGAATATAAATGATATGTGGTTTACAGCAGACTTTGACGACGACGAAATCTGCAAGTAATTAAACAACATTTTAAAATATATTTTAGTGACATTATCTAATATGAATTTTCACTTATTTCTAACTAGGCAACGAGGAAAATGGGTTGACTGCGCTTTCAACGCCCTTGCGGAACATTGCGAAACTACTAAAACCCCTTCCCACGTGATGGAGAACGCATTCAGAGCAGTATTTCAACCCTCTCCCTGTAAAGCTGTCCTTGAAAAAGAAATGCCACATTTGATTACGGGGACTGGAGATGCAACAATGGTTTTTTCAAACCTGTGTTTTATCCTTATCTCGTCTATTTTTGCCATTGTTTTTGCCCTTTAAAATATTATTAATATAAAATATTTTCAGAAAATATTTATAAGTAACTTAATCATTATGTTTCCTTATTGACAAATTTCCAGAATTGTAACAGTTACTTAAATTTTGGTAACTAGTTTCAGTTATTGCTGAAAGTGTAATTCGTTAATATCAATTAGGTGTCATTGTTGTAATAAGATTTTCCTTCAAATTTCATTATTTTTTAAAACCATAACAATATTTATTAATTAATTTATTTATGTTTAAATTACTAATTTATTACCAGAAGTAAATAAAGATAAATGTGTCTATGTGTGACACTTCCTATTAACTTTATGCAAAATGTTACAAATGCAAAACTCACTTATTGTTGGTGGAGACTCACCAAATCAAATCAATCCAATGCTAGAAACTAAAATAAATCCAATTTACACGCTCTCTAGTGATAAAATCCACAACTACGAAGCTCGAATTTGCTCATCAGGCAAATTTGTATAATTTTGCATAATTTTGCATCATATTGCATCAATTTTACCCCTTGTGCGCAAGTGCAGATTAACTCTCAAGATCTAAGTTAATGCCACTATTTACTGACACTCAAACTTCTACAGTGTATTTATTTACTACTGTTCTTTTATTACCAGTACTAAATGTTACTGTCTAAAAACAATGGAATTGACAATTGATGAAGAATGTGAAAAAAAAATTATTATACCGTATTTAGTTCATTATCTGTAATTTAGTGTAATTTCATAATGCTAGTGCCATAACTATTACACATGATGTTTTGTAATTAACATTTAATTCATCATAAACAGTTCATGTGACTAGTAATTCAAAAATAAACCATGTTGTTAAATTTAACCAAATTTGTATAACTTAAACGTAAAAGTTCAAAAACCCAATTTTTAATTCAATTACATTAAAATTCATAGTAAATATGAGGACACTTCAAAATATTATATCACATATTGACATTCAAAACAATCAACAAAAAAAAAACAATACTTATACCTTCAAAAGAGAAACATCAGGAAGCATTTATTGCCCAACTACTCATAAAATATTGATGACACAATCATTTCGCTTACCCATTATAAAATATAAATTAGCTGATGTCATGCAACACAAGCCTCTTCTTCGTAGTTGCCTAGCAATTTAATTTTTTTTAATATTTAGTATTAAATAATCACAAAAACAATTCAAAATATTAATTAATTAACTTAATTAACGTCAAACAACTGAAATGTCAATCACCAGAAATCAGCATAAAATACAAATTAAAAATACACCCAACTGTCATTTTTTAATAAACCATAAAAAATAATTAGTGAATTTTCTTCAGCCGTTGTGCATTGCAGAAAAGTTGAACCAGAGCCAAGGTCTGTGGGAACTACCCATTACTAAACTGGGTCAAGCCATGAAAATAACAAGCAGACAAACAGAGCCACTACTAGGGTAGTGGCAACTGACGGTTTTTTACATCACTGAATCAGTGATTTGAGCAAACTCCACTTATACAAATAACAAATCAAAAAATTAACTTCATTTTATCCAAAATGGCTAATATTATTCATATCTGTGTCATTCTCTGCTGTTTATCTGGTAAGTAGTTTTTGCTACATATCAAATTGTTTTGATGTTTTGCTGTCATTTAAAATGGGGTGTGGCCTACTTTTTTGGGATTTTTAAAAATGTTGAAATGGATTTAATAATAATGTCTGGATGATTATTGTGGATAAGTTTTTGTTCAGTTTTTATTGTTGGTTATGTTTTTTGCAATTGTTGTTATACTCAGTCCTTTCAATCTTTCTTAAATTTTATGTCTAGAGGCAATTTTATTTCACTTTTTTTAGCTGTGGATATTTTTTTTTTTACTATTTTTGTCTTTGGCACCTGAGTCATGATTTTTTTTTTTTTTTGTAATGGGAAATCTGGTCAACACTTGTGCATGGAATTTTTCTAAATTTGTACTTGCAGCTTCAACTCAGTTATATAAATTGAAAGAAAATTGAACGTTAAGACGTAAAATGGCAACAATAAATGCTAAAATTATCATGAATTACTAGAAAACAACAAGATTCATTAAAAGAAAAAATCAGTAAAAATAATCAAAAAACAGATTGATTTTAATTAATTTTACCAAAATTTAGATTTAAAAAATTAATTATTATGATATAAATTTTTTTTTTTTTTATTACCGTATATGACAAAACATTTTACGAAAATAGAAGTGCATTCTTCTAAGTCGAGAAATACCATAAAATAAAATAAAAGGAAAGAAAACAACTGATTGATTTATGAGATTGCTCTTAAGACAAATATATTTTTATTGATTTATCTGATAGAAATTGATTGTTCCACCATTAAAACTTTCTTATAATTATTTTCTCTAATTCCAATAAATTACTCAATTTTTTTAAACTTTTATATATAATAATTATTTTTTCATATAATAATTCTTATGGTAATTAAACATTTTCATCAAAAATACAGCAAATAATGGTGAAATTAACCTGGTATTGTAGGAATGCCATGGGGCAGCTGCAAGTTATAAAATGATAAAATAACAGTTTATATTTGACCTTGATAAATGAAAAGCCACACCCTTGATGTTAATGAATTGGCCGGATAATCCCGAAATTTAAATGTACCTAGGGAAATCATTTCCTTTTTCACATTCAGGACAATTAGAGTATTGTTATATAAAGTCCTTTTAAGCCTATTATACTGTATGCAATAAATTCTCTTTTTACTGTAAAACCAAATTACAATATTACCTTGATATTTAGAAAAATAACTACAAATATGTCATTCATAAAACAGAATTTAAAATTTTGAAAAATTTCTGTTTTTGTATTTATGATAACTGTATTTACTTTTTAATTTGTAATTTTAGGAGTTTTATCTGATGATCAAGTACAGTTGTTCACGAAAATATATTTGACCAGCAACTACAATAAGTGTGTCCAGTCGGAAACAAGCAAATCTTTGGCCATAATATTAACCGACTACAACAATTGCATTAAAGATGAGACGACTAATCTTTGGAATGCCTATGAAAAGAATGACGTAGATAAAGTGAAAGACTTAATCTGCAGGTTAGCCAACTTTATTGCGTATTCTTAATTTAATTTATTTTAATTAAAGGTCAAGTGAACTGAACTTGTTTATTATTAAATGTAAATCTACACACTATTACAAACAATAATTAATCGTCGCCAAATGGTTTTTTGACACGTTAAATTTTGAAAATAACGATCGCAAACGGTGAATGTCAAAAAGAAAATGGATTTCGGAAATTCTGAATTTGTGATGCACGGAAACCTGCTCGACAGAATTTCGGGTTTAAATCCCGGATCAGTCGCTGAAAAACATCGAAAGCATTGCGGGCAATTTCTGCTACAGGAGCAGCAGACTTCGTGACGTCAAAAAATCATGGCAGCTCCCATAATCCATTTTCACTTTTTGCGATGGATTTTTACAAATTTTAACGTGTCTGAAAATCATTTGGCAACGATTAATTATTGTTTGTGATGAGTATATTCATATTTAATAATAAACAAGTTCAGTTCATCTCACTTTTAATTAATTATTATTTTTTATTTATTTTGCAGAGAAATGAAATTAAAAAAGTGCATAGAAAAAGCACAAAAATTACTTGATAAATGTCTCAAAGATGATTACAAAAAAGATGCTTTTGGCTACGCGTTGGAGTCAGCAGAAGCAGGCCAGAAACATCTGTGTGATTCCGAAGCAAGCGAAATTAAGAGTTAATACAATTTGTTGAATCTTTCATTTTATTTTTTGGTACCCATTTCACTTAATTTTAGTTAATTTTAATCGGTTAGAAAAGATACCCTTACAAAAATACCATACATTTTAAATATATCTCATAGATGGCATGCATAGTATTTATGTACAGTCAACTCCCTCATATCCGGACATAGGGCGGGACTGGCAAAAGTGGTCGGATGTGGGAGCTGGCCGGGTAAGAGAGAGTATTTAGTGTAGGAAGACATTAAAGGGGCGAGAGCTAGCCGGATATCAGTATGTCCGGATATGAGGGAGTTGACTGTATTACATCAGAGTACTGTATTTACATTTGCTAAAATACAGTGCAAGATTACATTATTGCAATTTCATTTTAGGTCTTCCCAATAACAATAAATTTTGATTGCTACAAATTTTACAACGTTGTTTAGTAAATTCGTCACCTGTATTGCAAAGTTTAGAATTTACAAGTTTGTTCTGTTTGCATCACTTATTTTAAATACGTGTGAGTCACAGAGTAAAATATATTATGGAATAAATATTTAACAATATACTTTTGCCAAATGTGTATTTTACATACACTGATAATATGTGTGACTTATATACCCCACATATATGCCATATATGAAACATATATCTAAAACATGTGACATTTTCGTGTTAGCTCCTACAGTAATAATTGCATATAATTAAAATTTTAAAACATTTAAATTCATATTTTTCTAGGTTTCATGGAGGATAAATCCAGACACTGCATAAACATGAATGAAAAAGTTACAACAAAATTTAGTAAATGCATTTCCGAAAGCGAGAACATAAATGATTTTTGGTTTAAAGAAGAGTTTAAAAACAAAGAGATTTGCTTGTAAGTAAAAATCAAATAAAAAAACTCACAAACCCAACGGTAAAATTTTACACTGTTTTAATTTTTTTTTTTTTTTTTTTTTCGTATTCAGATTACGTGGACAAGGAGTCGATTGCGTTGTCAAAACGCTTGTGGATCATTGCGAGACAAAAACTCCTTCTCGCGTGGTGGAGAATACGTTCAGAGCTATGTTTCGAGGCTCTCCGTGCGAAGAAATCATTCGTGAAAATTTGACATACCTGGTAACTGCAACTGGAGGTGGAAATACGGAATTTTCGAGACACTATTGGATCCTTGTCGTACCCTTTCTCACCATCGCTTCTTACTTTTAGTGCTACAGTATATTTGAATTTTGAAAATACTTTTTAAAAAGTTTGTAAAATCATCTGTTCGTTAATCAGTGTTGTCAAAAGCGAGTTTTCGGGAGTCATAAAATGTGGTTTTACTCGAGTAAATTCCTCGTAAATTTGTACCATTTCTTTGCCAAGTTTGATGTTTGATGTAAAACTTAAAATTTGTCTGATTTTTGATAAAATATCTTGGAAAACTAAATTTCATATTTTTGAAAGTAGCAAAACCTTACATAAATATGTATGGAACGTCGTATCTCAATCTTAACGTCTAAATTGTAAGGTTTATAAGAGACTCTAAGATTGGCTCTCTTATAATTGTAAGATTTTTGTGATATTTCGAAAACTCACTTTTATTTTATTTTATTTTATTAAAAAAAAGAAGAAGAAAGAAAGAAAAAAAAAAAAGATTATTTTTACTTTTTATCATAGAAAGAAGCCTAATTAGTGATTAGGTTTCATTCAAATAAAATACTGTCATTTCTGTTAACTTGAAATTTTAAGCCATCTTTGAGTCTGAGGACTTAAAATAAATTAAATTGTTTGTCACAAAATAAACTTTTGCTTTTGTATACAGTAATACTATATGACATGTTATTTCTAGAATACTGTAAGAATTGGTGAACTACGGTAATAATTTTATTTGACATTTTTTCCAATTTATCATGTTATGATAAAGTTGTTTGTCAATTATCACATGTCATTTATTGTAAAACTAGTTAGTATAGATTATTCAAATTTTGTAAAAATGTAACTATAACAATATTTGTTTTATGTGCAATAAATTTAATGTTTGCTGAAAAAATCAACGTTAATGATGCACTGAAATAAAATACCGTACATCAATTTCCATGCATTATATCATTTTAATTCTGCTGTTTTACACATTTATATGGTTTCAGGACCGTTCTTAGCCATTTCCGCAGTTGAGGCGAAGCAACATAGTGCCGCCTCTCTCATGACTTTTTTTTCTTTTCTTTAGTTAAAAAAAATAAAAATGTATAGGGAAACTTTTGCTGCCCCTACGTGTTGCCGCCATTAGGCGGTCGCTTCATAGGAACGGCGAGCGGCGAGCGCAGCGAGTCGCGAGTCGGTACCTCTAAAAGGAGAAAAGAGGAAAGACAGAAAAGCATTGGATATCGGGCAC
>JAQFZP010001271.1:0-20767 GCA_034695745.1 Geophilus truncorum | reverse complement strand
TCTACGATTTACTTCGAATTATCATTGAACAGACAAAAAACTTCCAAGGAGATCGATTCAACGATTTTTTCCAGCAGCTGTGGTTGAAATCAAATATGGATGTCAAACTTTATGTAATAGAACAAGAAGTTTTAACGAGCGAAAATTGTTGCATGAAGTTGTGCCAATCGCAGGATATTTCAAACATTCGGTTGTTGTTAAGTGACGCGAGTGTTGAAACAAGACGACAGGTTCTGATGAAATGTTTAAACATAGTTCACGACCTCGAGTGGGAATTTTTCGAAAAGGCGGTTCGCGATCTTATTTCAACCGAAGATGAAATGGCAATTTTTAAACAAGACTGTTCTCGAGTTGCGACATCAATTTTCTCCAATTTAAATTTCAACAGCGAAAGACAGGTTGAAGCCATGGATAAGTTCTTGTGTTTTTGTCTTTGGTCGCACGTTGAAATTAAAACTTTGAAACGAAATTTACTTTACCAGTTACCGAAGAATATTTCGTCGAAAGGCGAATGGCAGTTGGTTTTGATGGATAAACTTTTAGATCCACGCCTCTTTACGGAAAATGAAATCATAAATTTTAAGAAGAGTATGATTTACCGACACGATGAAGTAGTTTCGTGCATTGTAGATGAATTGCTGGATGAAAATGTCAAGTCACCGGTGTTGAGGGACAAAATTTTAAATTGGTGTTTATTTACGCCGGAAGAGAAGATTGATGTTAAGAACAAAATTGCGACGGGTACTAGAATTTCGGATAAATGGCTTGATTGGATAGAGAAAGGACAATGGGCGATGATGGAAAAATGTTTGCATTGGTGTTTTTTTAAAGACTAATTTTAGTCAACTTTAAAGTACGATGCTCCAGCTTCCAGCTTTAAATTCTCCAGCTTTTAGTTTTTAAGTTTTGTTCTTTGCATTTGTAAAAGTCACGGTCAGTTCAACAATTACAAAGAGTGATTAGTGTAGAGCTTATTTGTTATACATTTTATCAGCTGATAAAAACACCAAAATTGTAAATTTTAATTGTTGGACTGACCGTAACTTTTTTTTTTTTTTTTTTTTTAGTTGCGTATGCGGATTACGATTGAACATATGCAAATGGTCTATGAAGATCAGTTTTTCTTCTTGTATAAGAGTTGAGAGATCATTAAACTTGACTTTTGCGTTGGTGTCTTATATGAATCTTTAATAAGCATCTTTAAAATCTTTAATAAGCATCTTGAAGTTCTGATCTGATTGCGTATTCTGCTATTCTCACATACAGGATCGAATGGATCCGATGACATTTTAATTCTACTTTATATGTACAATATATTTTTGGATCGGTTCGGACTTTGCGTGCCACTTAATTCGAAAAATAAATGTAAGCAGGTGATGAAAATAACACAATTTAACACTTGTTGCAAAAAATTGAAATATTCAACTTAACAACAAAACAAACATCTGGAATGTTGATAATTAATCCCTCACTAGAAGTAATGCATCTTGCAAAAGAGTTCGATTTAAGACCCACTTCCCTTAAAAAATGATTGCTCCAACCCAAAGTAATTACAAGTAAAGTTTTATTTAAACTTTTTTACACATTTAACATTGTTAATTTTAAGAAACCATAAATGTGCTCCTATGCTAAAAGAAAAAAAATTAAAAACGAACTCTCGATTTAACGAGCACATTTTGACGGTCCCTTCGAGTTCGTTATATCGAGGTTCGACCTGTATAAACATTTGGTATTCAACGGGATCATCATTATCACATCAATAACTTCTATAAATTGTGTTAAATAGAAGCAAAAGTTGTTGAAGTTTTGCAGCAAAGCTTGATTGAGTTAAAACTATGTTAACTTTATTTTCAGTATTGCATTTCAAGTCCTTGAATTAATGCAGTCAAATGTTGAACATGTTGTTGATATATGGAGAAAGGTATTATATTCATGGTTTTTAAATGTGAGTTAACTTTGATTCCCCACAAATCAATCATACATGTAAATAAATTTGGAGACTTTTTAATCATCAATTTCCTAATTTGAAGATTTTGAATTGCTTTTGCTATTACAAGCTCTTCATATTGTTCCATAATCTGAATATTTAATTAGATTTTCCCGTGGAGAAAATGATAAATTTAAATATTGTTTATTTCTTACGTATAACGTTAATCACCTTTTCGACACTGTAAGTTGTACAAGATTTTACATTCTCAGAGAGATATTTCATTACATCGCTCATATAATCGTAATCGATTGTTTTTAGATGCTCCATATTGTGCAAAACGTCGACGCAACCCTTTGGCGCGATTTTTGTGTGGCAAATGTTTAAATACCGAATTTGAATTTCCCGCGATGCTGTTGCTGTACAAAAACAAAAGTTTCTGATTCCGGCGTCAGTGACCTTACATGATTTTAATTCAAGACATTCAAGACTGGGGCAATTGAACCCGATTGTCGACATAAGTTCGTCGCTCACCCATGGGGTGTTGCTAAAATCGAGGTGTTTAATGCGGAAAATAGTTGGTCGCAACTCGCAACCGGGCGAATTCGTCACACGAAGCGGATATAGATGGGTATGTGTCACATTTGATGATATTGCAAGAAGAGATCAAAAATGCTGAGATGAAGAAGCAGCTCAGCTTTTGTTATATACATTTATTCAACGTGAAGATTCACACTTGGAACAGGAAATGCGAGTTCCTACATCACGTGACACTGTTTCAACTCCCTCTTTACTTCCAAAATAGTAACACAAATAATAAACTTCCCATATTCCAACAAATGATAAATAACACAATTAATATCATCCAAATAATATACAACTTAAATAATTCAATATAAAAATACATCCCATTATAATTAAATGAATAAATACATAAACACAATAGAAATATGTTGATTAAATATTTCCCAAGTCAACAAAAGATATTATGGTACCGTATATGAAATAAAACACTTAATTCACCAAAAAATGCATAAATTATCATTTTAATATTTTTACATTTAAAAATATTACAAAAGCAAAATTTAATATACAAAATTGTTACTTGTGCTGTGACATTTGAAAAAAGAAGGATTTTTCCATGTTAAAATTCATTGTAGATGCTCTTAATGACAATACAATTAATGAATTAGTGACGGAATCATTATATTATCAAAATTATTTATTTTAAATATTGTATCTTCGAATTACAAGTTTTGACGTTTAGCAATATTTTGCTCGGTTTAAACTTTAAAGAAATTTTAAGTTAACAAAAGACATTTTTTGACTATAAAACACTTGTTAATGGTCTTAATTTGCTATATTGTAATAATTTTAATACATAATAAAGAGAATTTTTTTTTTTTTATAAATTTTAATTAAAAAAAAAAAAAAAAAAAAAAAAAAAGATTTTATGCAGATCAAATTTCGGTAAACCGAATTCAGATTGGAAGTTGAAACTTATTCGATTTAAAAATCCGAATTAGTGATTTGGTCTCGTGCACTGCTCTAAAGCAAGGTTTGGTATCTAGATTTTAGAAGTGTTTGTGGCAGAAGATGTTCACATATGTTGCAATTTATGCAACAATTTTAAATGTAGTGTCCAGGATGTACTGTAGGGAAAACCCACTAATAAACACCAAAACAAGACATGAAAGGGTGAGTCTGAGCTACAAATCAAGGTTTCATATTTTGATCCGGAATTCGGACCGGATGAATTGGAATGCCAAAAGGCAAAGAAGAATTGTAACTTCTAGGCCATAAAATGACTTATATTATAAACAATATTTTTTTATTGCTACTACTCGTCTTCGGTTTGTTTTTTCCTTGTTTAATATGTTCATCTCATCATTTCATCAAAATGTTTATTGATCCAAGACAGGTTTAATTTAATCGAATTTACAAATTTGAACTATATTTGCTTATTTATGTGCCAAAATTACAGTTGCAAGCTTCTATGTCAATAAATCATTGCACAAATGGTCACAATTACATCTTTCAAGTCCTACTTTTTCCAATAAATTTGATTTTGATTTATTTGTTAGTAGTAAGTCTTTCCTTTCCTTGACTCCTTATATGGTTTTTTTGAGATTATATTCAGTTTCCTTGAGATGCCCATGACTTTCATAATGAAGGCTTTTCTCTGAGCATAGACAAGATGTTGTGTTACAGATAACATCAACTTTATTATGTCGCATATGACCTCATTAAAACCCCGATGGCCACTTTAAACACAAGGTTTCTCAACCTTAGAAAATAATTTGTATCAATGACATCTTTAGAAGAAAAAAATCACTTAACTTTTAATCATTTTTTTACAACAGATAATTTCAATTTTTTTTTTAAATCGGAAGCACATTTCTGGTGTCTAAAGATTTAGCAATGTTAAATGCGTGAAAAATAAATTGAAAATAATAAATAAAACCTCACATGTACTTATAGTGGAACCCCGATGTAACGTCATTCGTCGGACCGGTTGAAAAATGACGCTATACATCGGGGTTTACGCTATAAGCGAAAACCCCTCTATAGCGTCAATTTGACGCTTTAGAGGGGGACCATTCTCTATAGAGAAGTAAATAAGTGAAGTAAATAAACTTGTGAAGTTTTTACTAAAACTTATTAGTAAATAATTAAAATAATAATAAAAATGTATTGAATAAGTTTATTTGATAAAACAATAATACAAGAAAATTTTGAAATTAGAAATCAAATTTAATTGAAGAAATCTGTCAGTTTTGTTTGCTTAACATTCCTAAACAAAACCTCTTTTGCAATTAAGTCCTCGATTTTTTCAAGCAAAATAAAGCCTATGTAATTTGAGAAAATGTTGCTATAGCGGGTGTTTTATTCCCACGGGACCGGAAAAAGGTAACGCTACAGAGGGGTTTACGCTACAGAAGATGATGCTACAACCGAATTTTTTAATACACAGTTGCCAACGTTTTGCCGGGGAAAATAAAAATGACGTTAGAAAATACACTACAACACAGTTTGTTACATCGAGGTTCCACTGTACTTTTGGTTGAAGCAGCCATTTTTTTAAAGGAAGTGAGTCTTAAATCGAGGTATGACTGACTTCCGGTTCGTAAAATGTGTTCCTTATAAGCAATAATTCGTTAAATCAGAGTTTGTTATATCCGACTTTTTTTTAACATTAAGTCTATGCGAAACTAACCAAATAAGTTATTTCTAGTGTGTTTGTTATGTAGAATATGCGAGTTCGTTATATCGAGGTTCGACCTGCAATATTTTTAAACAAAGCAAAGTAATGCAGAAAAGCCAACATAATTTTGAGAAATAAAATCTCACTCTCGGACATCTTAAAACGTTCCTCAAGATTCGTGAGTGACCTTCATCACGCAATACAAGATTAAACCTCAAATCGGATTTAAAATCACAAAAAATTATCCTAGTGTTTTTTTCATCTATTTTTTGCCATGATTGGCAATGAGATTGATATCACACTTCTCTTGTCACTTAAAACCAGAATATAAATTCACTTTAAAGGTTAATTCCTTTCCCCTTCAAATTTCAAGGTCAGATTTAAACTTACTTTATGGAAATTGCACAAAAAATATTTAACAAACTTTAATGTTTTTTTTAATGGAAATTCTATGTCTTTCGCAAGAATCGCAACTCGTTTCTTAGTTACTGCTTATTGCAAATTTGCCCCTTGACGCTCATTAGGTATTTTGGTCTTTCGTTTTACTAGTTGAACGACCCAGCTTAGTAAAACATATCAGAAGCCCTGTGGACAAAGATTTACTGACTACTCTCATCTTGTCACATAACCCAAGTGAGTTACTTAATTTTTTGTGCATGACTAGTAAATTAACTACTTCTTTTTGGTTATTGATGTTGCCGCATCTTTTAGGTGAAAGTGGCTACCAAGATGAAATTCGTAGTAAAGGGTTTGGTTTATGACTTTCCAGTCTGGTAATTAATAATGAGTAGAGATTTATTAACTCTGGGTTTTGTGGGCAACGGTAATTACTTGAAGTGATTTTCTTGTTAGAAGATTAGGCTTATGTTGTTAATAATATTTTAGACTGAATGTAGACAGATTTTAGATCGGTAAAAATAATTTTACATGAATATTATTTTACGGCATTGCATAGATATTATTTTAATGTAATAAATCAAGATTGATATTTCTATTTGTTTTCAATATTAAATGAAAATTGTTTTGTCTATTTTAGTATGAAAAGCTCAAACTAACTTACGGTATAATTTTAATATCTAAGTTAGTCATAAATGTAATTTTGCATTTATTAAAGTCTCATCTATATAGAGTTTGTTTTGTATGTATATCTTCTATACGAGAACTGTGATGTACTGCAGGAAACTAGATATTTAAATTTTTTCCTTTTTTTATTTAACAAATATCACAAAGCTAGAATTCAATACCAAACAAATTTTAGTTACAAAAACATGAAACTGGTTTGAAATAAACTCAAGAACACTAACCTCGCTTTTTTTTAAAGAAATAAGATAATAAATACACACTGTACAAAAAAAAAATCAAGGCAACATTGTCTCCAAGGCTGTTCTTATTTATAATTTAAAGCAAAATACGTACACAGAGAAAAAAAAATTGAACTAAAACAATATTCTATATTATTCAGACCTGGTCATCTAAAAATTTTTTTTTTTTAATTATTGACCAGTTTCTAAGTTAACGGATATCTCAAGATATAATTGGTATGAAATGAGAAAATCCAGAAAATGGCGTGTGAGATCACTGGAGCAGGACGAAGAAATTAAAGCATTACGAACATAAAATAAAAATAACGGTAATAAAATGTGAAAAAAATTTTACCTTGACCGTGGATTTAATTTTAACCACATGCTGATGAGAGCGGGATTATGTGTTTTGCGTATTAAGTACCTTAAAGACGGCATTTAAATGCTTAAAACTGAAGTACCGTACGGTGATGTTTTAAAATGATAATGTGGTATACCATAGTTTTTCACTTAGAATAAAGTTTTGTTACTGGTAACATGTAAGGGATGACGAAAAATCGGAAATTTAAAAACCGATATTTAATTTAAAAAAATTAAAAAATATGGATATATCGATAAAAATCGATATTGACATAATTTATAATAAATTTATTACAAAATCATTAATTTTTTATATTTTCTATATAAAATAATATTTAAAAAAAATACAAGATCAGATAAATGACATCTGAGTTTGGTATAAAAAATTTGCATTTGAGACATCAATATTCCATTTGAGACATCAATATTCCATTTGAAAGAAACTGAAGATGTGTTGATCATGTTTCTATTGTTTCAAATACAGTAAACATTTTAAAAACATTAATGAAAAAATCTTAAATAAAGTAGTACGAGGTAAATTTTTATTGGCGAAAAGGTGAAATACTATAGAAATTTAACAAGTAGCCCGTAGCTAGAAATGCATAAAGCTGTGCTACATTTTTCTGTAGTTGTAATCATCAGATGTAGGTCACGCTTTTGTGTCATTATTCATTGACGTTAAAAAAAAATAAAGTTAAATGTGAAACTTATTAGGATAATAAAAACCAATTTGCACGACATTCTTGTTTATTACTGTCTCAATTTATCTTGGAAGGTGAATAATGAATAGACTGAGTAATAAAAAATGCCCTTCTCGAAAGGATTCATTTGTCTTTTAGTTGGTGTGAAGTAGAAAGTAATGAGACAGAATTATTTATGTTGGTGGCATAATATATCTTATATTAGCTTTATAATAAAGAAACTCAAAATGTCTGAATGCAAAGTGTTAAATAAAATATTGTACACCTGATTTTTTCGGTAGAGTAAGTAAAGATTTTTAAAGTGATAGTGTCACGAAATTTTTTTTTTTCCCAAATTTTTGTGAAAGTCGAATCTTCACCATAATTTAAAAAAACTCATTAAAAAAATTTTTTAATGTTTAAAAATTGTGGCGGGAAAAACGAAATTTAAACAGGTCTGAGAAGTCATGACGACATAATGGGAAAGTGGGACTAATTTTTTGCTTCTCCCCTTGCTGCATTTCCTTAATTCCAATTAAAAAACGCCATCTGTTGTTGAATTTGTAAGTAGACAATCCCCATTATTACGTCACGATCGAGAACGAGGTCGAGACTTCCTTTTCAAATTAAACGAACATTTAACTTAGAAATTTTAAATAAATTTCTGCAAAAAAATAAATTTCATGAATTAAACTATACATTTTTTTACATGCTCTTTCTCATAAAAAAAGAAAAAAATCGTGACACTATCACTTTAAATTCAATTTTAATTTTTGCAAATTTTTTTTTATAAATTTTATCATCACATTTAAAAACGAAAATTTGTCCTACACATAAATTTACGAATTTTTTTTCTATAACATTACAATAACGTTATTGTAAGTTACCGTACTATATAACTTACTAAAATCAGTTGTTTTTAATGCATGTTTAATTATCAATGTTTCTAAGTGGAAAATGGAGGTTGTAATGTTAAAAACAATTAAAAATAGCAATTAAAAGCGAAAAGGCAGAGGTTGAAAATATTGCGGTGACTGCACAGGTGTGGTGACCCTAAACCGAAAAAAAAACTTTCAGATTTAGTTGGTATTATCCTCCCAGGTATTCCAAAACGTTCATGTTGCCATTAATTCTCTTCTCACGAGCTGAATCTAAAAGTTTTTTCTTTTTTTTAAGGGTCACCACACAGTGCAACCACAGCAATATTTTCACCTTCTTCTTGTTCGTTTTTAATTGTTTTTACTGTAACATTACAACTTCCATTTTCCACTTAGAAACATTCAATTTGTTTTAAACCTAAAAGTCAAATACCTTATATAAAAAATCAAGTAATGAATTTCAGCTTGATTAACTGCATCAATATTTTTATTTCATGTGTTATCATTATCACAAACATCACAGCTGATGTGAAAGCATTGCAGTGACGTAATCAAATGAAGCGTGAATGCAGCGCCATCGCGTGTCGAGATTCATAACTTCCTGCAGCGAACCAGAAGAGTTCCGTTACACGCGTTTTGATGGCCGGCGAAAATCCAAGCAAAGATGAAGAAAAAGAAGTAGCGGCAGATGAGCCTAGAGTAAATCACACTGAAATAATCATTATAGGTGCCGGTATAGCTGGGCTAACTGCCGCTCAGCACTTAGTTGCAAATGGAATCAGTGATTTTAAAATTTTGGAGGCTCGAAACAGGATCGGCGGTCGAATCATGACCATTACATTAGGTTTGGTATTTGGTTTTATCTTACGTGTTCATATTACGCTACCAAAACTATTCACACATATCATTCCCATTTATTTAATGTTTCAGGGTCTGAGAAAATCGAACTAGGTGCCAATTGGATTCACGGTGTTTTGGGAAACCCAATTTACGAATTTGCATTAGCAAATAAACTTGTTGACATCACCGTTGATAAGAAACCACATAATGTAATCGCATCGACCGAACAAGGCAAAAAAATACCGATTAGCGTTATACAAGTAACAAGTTTAATCGGTGAAAATACATTAAAATAGTTACGGGTATTTAATTTTTTTACTTTAGGAAGTTTACGAACATTATTTCTGGATTTACAAGAAATGCGAGGATTATTACGTGTCAAAACAACCAACACCACCGCCATTTGAAAGTGTGGGACAACAAATGAACGCAGACATCGATAAATATCTCAGCGGATTAAGCAAACAAGACGCAACAGTGCGCAGAATGATTTTCGATCATCTACTTAACAGGGAAACTTGTATTAGCGGATGTCATTCCATGGACGAAATGGATTTAGCGGATTTCGGCGGTTATGAAGAACTTGCCGGTGGAAATGTGACAATTCCTCTAGGATTCTCTTCGGTTCTTAACACACTCATTACCAACTTGAACACGGACGAGTGTATTCTAAAAGACAGAGCTGTTTCGTGCATCCGCTGGAAATCAACGTCAAATTCAACTCCAGAAACTAAAAACGTGGTGCGAATCGAGTGCGAAAACGGAGATGTGTTTGAAACGAAACACGTTTTAGTCACGATTCCACTCGGGGTTCTCAAGGCTAAACATTCCGAGTTATTCGATCCACAGTTGCCTGATTATAAAATCCATTCCATAGAGAAATTGGGGTTTGGAACTGTTGATAAAATTTTCCTCGAATACGAACGACCGTTTTTGCATCCGGATATATCGGAAGTGATTAATTTATGGAATCCTTCCGAAAGTGACGGTGATGGAGATGACGTGGCGAAGTATTGGTACAAGAAGATATATTCTTTCATGAAGATCAGTGATACATTGTACCTCGCGTGGCTTTCTGGGAAAGAAGCTGAATTTGCTGAAACAATATCAGCTGAGGAAATTGCTGATGTTTGTACGAGTCTTTTGAGGAAATTTCTTAATGATCCTTATGTACCTAAACCGATCAGGGTTGTGAGGTAACATTTTTAAAATATTTTTTTAATGTTATATTTTAATTTATTATGAAATTTTAGAACTAAATGGCTTGGAGAACAATATACTCGTGGTTCCTATACGAGTATTAGTGTTGGATCGAAGCAAAGTGATATTGAAAATTTAGCCAAACCAATTTATGTGAATCCTCATGATTCTAAAGTATGTTTCAGAAGTTTGAAAATTTATTATTATTATTATTATAATTTTTTTTTTTAAATTTTAAAATAGCCTACGTTGTTATTTGCCGGTGAAGCAACTCATCCAACTTTTTTCTCAACAACTCACGGTGCCTTTCTGACTGGAAAAACTGCAGCTGAGCTTTTGATTGGTTCTGAAAATGTTACGGAAACTTCTAGTTCGGATAAAATGATGTCTTCTTGGATCGAAGGATTATCCTTAGATTGAAAAATTATTTTCACGTTGATATGCAAAATTATTTGGATAAATATGCTTGGTAATTTTTTAAAAAATTTTTTGAATTTTTTTTTGAAAATCTATAAAATGTTATATTATTCCTGATTTTCGGTTATGTGTATATACGGTATAATATACAGAATTAAAAATTTTTCAAGTTATTTATAACATTATTTAAAAGGTTTAATTTTTTGATGAAATTCTGACGTAATTAAACTACTAATAGATTTTATTTTTTTCTTTTTTAAATTTATCGAAAAGTTGTTGAAACATGATAATTACTGTCATTTAGGGTTGATTTATAATTTGATTTATTGAAATATGTAATTAGAGAGAAGCTACTCGATAGAAATCATCGTGTCTGTTTAGAGGCGCCATCTGTTGTTAACATTTGCAACTTGGCGACAGCCATAACGCACCACGAGTTCACGTTGTTGCATTCTGGTGTGGAAAAATGCGTGCAACTATCACTTTAATACCGCGATGCAAGATCAGTTTTCTTTTTCCCTTTTTCTACCGTTGCCAGTCAACAAATGTTGGGTTTGCCTTGAGGTTCAAAGAATTCGGAGATCCACGAAACGTGTTGGAAAAAGTAGAAATGCCGATCCCAACACAACTCAAAGATAACGATGTAAAATTGACTGATTTTTATTTTTTATTTGTAAAAACTATTTATGCATATATTTAGGTACTCGTGAAAATGCTAGCAGCACCCATAAACCCGGCTGACATCAACACAATTCAAGGTGTGTACGGGATAAAACCAAAACTACCTTCGTTTGGAGGTATGGAAGGAGTTGGTAAAGTGATCAAAGTATATCATTTAAAATTTAATAGATAATATAAAATAATGAAATCAAAATTTCGTAATTACAGGTTGGAAATGGTGTAAAAGATGTCGCCGTGAATGACTGGGTTTTAAACACGAGTGCAGTTGGACAAAATACGTGGAAAACTCACATGTTGTGGAACGAAAAGCAGATTAATAAAGTTATTATAATTTCAGTTATCTAAAGGGTGGAAATTTATGTACGAAAAAATCATGAAAATATTCGCATAAATATTTGAAAATATTCGCATAAATATTATCAAAAAATCTCTTAAATATTCTTAAAATTTTCAAAATATTTCATTAAATATTCCAATATTCTTTTAAAATATAGAATTTTATTACTTTTATAACTTATAGAAATTATTGCGGTAACTTACAAAAATTTCTGTTTGAATGTAGAACTGGTTTACATTGGGGAAAAAAACTTTATTTTATGTTTTGTGAAATACACAGATATTTTTTTTAAAACGTTGTAAAAACGTTATTTAATCGTGTCGCATCCGTGTTAATTTTTATTTTATTTTTAAATTATAATTTTTAGATACCTAACGACATTCCATTACTCGCCGCTGCAACTATATCAGTCAATCCTTGCACCGCTTATCGAATGATCAAAGACTTTCAGAAAATGGAAAAAGGCGATGTTATAATCCAAAATGGTGCAAACAGTGCTGTGGGTCAAACTGTGATACAATTGGCACGTCATCTTGGTTTAGTAACAATCAACGTAATTCGTTCACGACCCGATCTAGACGAATTAAAAGACACATTAAATAAATTTGGTGCAAATTATGTGATAACAGAAGAAGAACTGAGGTAACAAAATATTTTTTTTTTAAATAAATTTTAAAATTTAATTATTTAATTTTTATTGCAGGAATAAGGAATTTATGTCATTCATTAAAAATCATCCAGCCCCAAAATTAGGCTTAAATTGCGTGGGAGGAAAGGCAACGACTGAGTTAATGAAGTATCTCGGTTCGAATTCAACTCTAGTGACGTACGGCGCAATGTCTCGCCAACCGTTTAACATTGGTGCGGGTCCGTTGATATTCAAGAATATTTCCGTTCGTGGATTTTGGATGACTAACTGGAAAAATTCGCAAAAGTCGCACGCAGACTGGAAAGCAATGCTAGATGATCTCGTAGAAATGTATAGAAATCGGACTTTAGAGCCTCCGAAATGTAAACAAGTGAAGTTGGATGATTTTAAAATGGCAATTGAGTCTGCAATGGAGCCGTATGTTAAACAGAAATTTGTATTTGTTTTTGAATAAGATAATTTTGTATGTGTTAGAATGAGTATTGGATCATTGTTTTTTTATGCGTTTTATGATGCCAGTGACTTCAGTAGAGTTAAGATACAAATTAACAAATTATCAGTGTTGTAAATGTTACTTACTTTTCAGTAACTAGTTACAGTTACCTGTAGTAAAAAAGTAACTAGTTACGATAGTTATCATTATTTTAACTATAGAAAAAAAATTAGAAGCATTACAGTTCCCGTTACTATAACGTTACTGAAATTTTAAAATTAAATTTAAAAATATTAATTTTGCAGATTAAGCTAATTCGGTAAATTTCGAATGTTTCAACAAATGAAACAACGCATTGTAACAATAAACAAACGGTATACATGAATGTTTGCATTTCTTAAGTTACTATACGCGTTACATCATTTTAAAAGTAACGAATTACGTTAAAATTACTTTGACGTTTGATGTACCGGTAACTAGTTACCGTATGTTATTGTTACTGTAACGATAATTTTGTTACCAGTAACACCGTAATTTTAGTAATATTTACAACACTGCAATCTATTTGTGATTAAGCCTGATTTGGCTGTTTGTATATGTTGAAATTTCTTAAAAATTATTTATACAAACAACTTTAGACAAAAAAAAAATTTTATGCACAAGATATAAATACCAAAACTACAAGCAGGTATTTCCTACGTTAAATATATTCAACGGTTACAACAAATATTAATTATTCAGATCGCCTTAAAATTTAATAAAAAAAAAAACATAAGTGATAATACACAAGAAAAAAGTTTCTAAATAAAACAAGACAGCATCTATTTGAGAAGATTAAGTGCTTTTTTTCATCCACTTGCAATGCAATTTTAAGTGGATTTTATAATTATAAAATAAAATAAAAATATACTTTTGTGAGTCACTAATACCTAAGTCCTCTACTAATCTATAACAACAAGATTTATCATTTTATCTTTACACAAAATGACAAGTAATTGGATGTTTTGAGATAATGTCTGTAACTACTCCATCCAATATTGTTTATATGCATTTAGGAAAATTTGTTACCTTTCATAAGATATTTACAAACAAGACGTACTTGTAGGTAATTCTTAATTAGATGTATGAATTTGAATAATTTTGGACGAGATCAGTTTTCAACAGTACATTTCAGATGACAAGCAGTAAATAGTTACATTTGGTAAGGAATGATTCTAATTGCTTGCAAAGTCTGAAATTCAAATTCATATATTTTTTTACATTGATATAATAGATTAATCAGAATATATTTTTACATATTCAATTTTTAACTGTTATTTGTTTTTTTTAAATAAATATTACCATATTCTTATAAATCTGTAACTTGCAACCTTTGTATAATAACTCTAAACATGCATATAACTTGAGTTCTAACATACGGTAACATCCAAATTAGTTTCATGATATGCAAAATGTTGTTACACTTACAAAATATTGTCCTAAAGTTTGGTTCTTAAAAATAACATAAAGAAGGTACTAAAAAGTGTAAAAAAAAAAAAAAAAAAAGAAGTTAAAATGGATGGAATTAATTTTCACAACTTGAAACAGATTTGCCGTCTTTTAACTAGTGGCATCAGTATACATATGATTGTTTCTTACATTAATTAATCTACAAGCAAAGGAGTATAACTATTTCTAAAAATTGAAAAATTGTTTAAAAAACAACAAAGAAAAGTATACTTAAGAATACCAGTGTTAAAAATGATTTTTAGCCCAATTAGTTTGTACTGAAGTTGGTCTTTAAACTTCACAGATGATTTCTTCTAAGTTTTATAATCAGCCAGTGACTGTATAAATCACACGAAGGCCTAAAACTCATTTATATTAATTTACTTCCCTCCAAATTCACCATCGGTTTGCGGTCTAATTGTGCCCTACAGTGATGGTAATTCTCAGAGTGTTTTTGCACGTCTCAACAACTCCTCGGTGAATTTCTGAAAGAAGAAATTGTTATTTTAAGAATAATTCTGTAATTGTTAAAAATAAGTTTTAAAAAATTCTAAATATAATATGGCCATCACTGAAAATTCCAATGAGTGTTTCTATGCTTGGAATATGAGATCCTAAGACATTTGAAATTTTAGCTAATAAGAAAACTTTGTGACAATTTCATTTAATTAGTACAGTGGAATCCGCGAGTAACGACCTCGCTTATAACGACATTTTTATTTTTCCCCGGCCTAAACCCTACTCAAGCACTGCTAAAATAATCCGGATGTAACGACATCGGCTATAGTGTAAACACGGTAATAACGTCAATATTTTTTTTGTGTAATTTTTTTTTTATCAACTAAACATATAGTCCTTTCTTAATCAGCAAAATTTAATTTTACTATGATTGCGTGTATAGCGTCAAAATATTGTTACAACCGAGTAACCCGCTTATACCGTCAAACTGACGTTATAAGCGGAGTCGGTTGTAACGACAATCGGTTATAACAACATTTTTTGGGCGGTCCCTTAAACGTCGTTACTCGAGGATTCCACTGAATTTCAAAATACGAGGTTTATTTTTACTTATGACTTTTGTGATATCATAGTCGGTAAAGCAGAGTTTACCTTTTGATAAACTGATAACTGATAAAATGAATTCTTATCTCTTCCTGTTCCTACTTTTAATCTAAAAATTAACTCATGTAAATCTTAATTTATAAGGAATTTTTACAATACTGGTGCTTAAAAGTTGTATTCATACTTTGCTGCAATACTCATGTCAAGTGCAGTTAATATTGCTTTCTTCCCATAAACCAATTTTCTTGTTTAGCAAATAAAAGAAACTTTGGTAAATGGGTAAAGAACAAATTTTAATTATTTTACCACTAGAGTACGGAGAACTTTTAAACAAGTTGTAATTTTTTTTCATCTGAATGTGACAGATGAAAAATAATTTTCACAATTCATTAAATTCATACTTACAATCACTTCTTCTCTAGATGACTTTGCATTTACTAACTTTCCCTATATATAAATATCATTATGAGACAGTGATTTAAATAACAATATCCTTTTTTTTTACCAATAGCCAGTTCTGTCTTGCATTATCTTCATCAATGTCAAGCAACTCATCAAGATCCAGTTCCACTTCAGAATCATCCTATTATGAAAAAAAATTGAACAGAAATAATTTTAGCTTTGACAGTATTTTTTTTTTTTTATATATGTCACATTTAGAGTCGTGAGTCAGTGAAGATAAAAGGGAAATAGCCTTTTCCTAAATACAAGGTTTAAGGATTCTCTAGTTTCAATTTTTTGCAGTCATCTGTTTGAGTCACAGAAATCTGTTGCTGTGTCTGTGACTCACAGCACAATGAAACCCAAAACTTTTGTTATGAGTAAGGCCATAAAATTGGAAGCGTGGGAAGAATGC
Source organism: Geophilus truncorum (assembly GCA_034695745.1). NCBI lineage: Eukaryota > Metazoa > Arthropoda > Chilopoda > Geophilomorpha > Geophilidae > Geophilus > Geophilus truncorum. The sequence goes on along the minus strand of JAQFZP010001271.1, from coordinate 4,453 downwards.
ATCCTTCCATATTTGAAGTTTAAAAAATAAATATACCTTGACTTACAAAACTAATATTATTTACAATAATTTTCTAACATTGAGTTTCCGATTTGTTTTTTGACCGTGTTTCTAAGTTTCGTAAATCGACAAATTTGGTAGAATTTCAATTTTTTGGTTTTTGGTTTTGCCTGTCCCAGGATTTTTAACTTAATGTTTTGAAATTTTCGTTGGAATAGCCAGAAGAGCCAAAAATGACTTTAAGCAACATTCCGTTTTCCTTCTTCTTTACGCAAAATTCGACCAGAAGAAATTTTGTTGTGTCGCTTAAGGATTGGGCATACGCTTTGGACGCATGGATATTTGATGGAACACTCACTCTGTGGTTCCTCTTTGCAGGCGTGATAAAACTTTGTTGACTGTGTGACACATTTTTTGGATTGCTCTATGTTTTCTGCTAACAGGATTCTGTGTTTTGGTACTTCCCGTATTGATTCTCTGAGTGTTTTATCTGACAGTGTCGATTTGTCTGAAGTTTGTCGTTTTGTTCGCTTGTATGGTCTTTTTGAGCGGTTTTAAATTTTGAGTTTCTTACTCTTTATTCTTTGAATTGAACAGCAAGAATTATCTCTAAAACACTATATTCCAAATACCAACATTAAAATGTCAATATTTTGAATATTATTCAGAAGAATTTTAAATGTGTTTACCCATTTAACATACAGTGATAGGATTATAAAATATTTAAATGTGGAGAGGAAAAAAAAAACTGCTTAGATTCATTGAATGAATTATAATAATTTCCATCTAAAAAGCAGGAACAACATTTTATGCTACTTTTATTTCCTCATTTTAAATGTAAATTGCCAAATATGATGTACCACAGTATATGCAAGTTTGGATGTCCACAACTTGAGTTCTCACTAAAAGGCGTGTTTATTGTCCAGTAATGGTATGAGAACACTGAAATGGCTTTTTAATAATGCATTACAATTGGGAGACAGCCAAAAAATATTACCGGTGTGTGATTTAGCAAATCACTATAGTCATTACACAATTAACAAATAGCAGACAATTTTTTTTAATGTCTGTTAAATTATAGTTACCTATTACAACAACTACGGTCTTACATTATTCTCCTGATTCTTTAATATACAATAAAATGTATGGAATTTAGAAGATTTCTAATTAAAATCACCAACCAAAAAAAATTAAAACTCATTAAACATTGTTGTTGTTGTTTTGCAAGAACTACACTAGTTTCTTTCTGAATTGATTTTTTAAATCCACCAGGTCATCGTTGTATCCAAGTCTGGAATGCTGCCAAAACCACTGCAGCAATTTATACATACAAAAGGCAAAAAGGGCAATGTTTTCATTCTGTCATTTTATTATATGTTTTCTAGTGTGACAAGTGAATTTCAAATCTTGTCATGAACTTTGCCTTATCCTTACTTGTAGAATAAGTTATTTAAGTCAATTATCTTTTGTGAGTTTAAAAATTCTTTACATTCAAATTAGAGGATGCCGAAATATCGGAAATTGAAAAAAAAAAACACCAATTTTTGATAAAAATTTGACTACATATCGAAAAAAAAGATACAAAAATCAATTGTTAACTGACGAAATCAGTTAAGTCTATTCCAATACTTTAAATAAGGACATTCTCGATATTCAGCTTGACTTAATAAATGGCCAAAAAATATTTATTTTAAGTAACTTTCATGTGTAAGAAATAAAATATCTCAAATTATATGACAATCAAGCTGAAAACCTAACTAACGGTGAGAGAAATATACCGAGACGTCCATGTTTAATTTGTCACATTTATCACATCCAACACAATCCCAAAAAGAAAAAAGTTTGGTATTAATTTTTAAAAATTAATTTTGTAAAAAAAAAAAATGAAAAAATGTTTGAGGTTAAAGAGTGCATTTACTGCACCAGATGCACAGACTGTGCCAGATGTTATTTTGCCTATTTATTAGTCAGGTCCAGCTGTAATGGAAAATGAGATAAACCCATGATAAGGTTTGTGGTGGGTGAGATTCATAGTTCACCCAAGTTTGAACTTCCTTTGGGCACAAGTTTCTAAGAAGTAATCTAATTGATACTCAAGTGAGACAAAGAGCATGTCGCATATATTAGTCATAAGGGCAACGAACTGTGGTTTAAAATCCGTTTACCGTTTAACTTTTTCTATTATAAAATAGAATAAAATTGTTAATTTCATAATTTATTCTTTATCATTTCTAATCAATAAAATTATTACAATAGCAAATTAAAGTCTGTTGTAAGCGTTCTGTGGAACGCTTAAAATGACTAATTTCGGTATTAGAAGAAACTTTTGCTAATGATTCGTTAGTTTTATCCCTATTGAGAGCATTTTCAATTAATTTTAGCGTGGAAAACACTTATTTTTTTTTCATAAAAACAATTTTAAAAAATTTTAGCCATTGGAATTTTTTTTTGGTGGGACTGCGGCCATTTGCTTTTCCAATTCCTTAATTAAATTTACTGAATCGGAAATTGTGTAACATTTTGTGCATTTTTTGGCAAAAATGACATTTTATGCATTTATCTGGGCTTTATTTATAATATTAAATTCCTTTAAGTAAATGTTTATCATTTCCCCATTAGCAAAGTTAATAAAGGTTTCGGTATTTAATTTCACTTTAGATGTTGCTCTTAAAAGTCCTTCACCTAGAGATAAAGGAAACCAGCTCAGACGCCACTCCTGTAGCCATACCCTAAAATTGAATGATCCTGAACCTGAATAAAATAAACTGAGAACTTGCCACAGTTTTAATTTATAGGTAAGATAAAAACTAAAAAAAAAAACAAAAAAAAAAAAACTTTGTGGGTAAAAATTAAAATCCGGGTAATTGATAATTATTTCAATTTCATCTTTAATAAAAAGTGAAATTAACTCGTAATTAGTTCCCATGCTGGTTTTCCGGCTCGTTTGACATAAGATCAAATTTCCTTAATTTAATTATGTAAATTTAAATGAATAATGATAGGCATTATCTTCACCAAAGCAAAAACATGCCGTAAACCAATTTTTTTCTTTTCCTCCAGATGAACAACATTTAAAGAACTCTAAATTTCACTACATGAAAAATTATCTATTTCTAATAAATAAAAAAAAAAAAAAAAAAAAAAATTTCTTATATTGATTTTCATTTTTTGTTTTTGGCTATTTTCCAGAACTAAAACATTTTCGGCCTTATATATTAGATTTGGTGAATTCCCCCAAAACAAAACAAAACAAAACAAACACAACAAACACACAGTGTGATCAATAATGTTTTCGAGTCATTTACCTTGCAACTGTAAAGACTTTGCAGTTGGTCATAAACCCACATTTCAACCGCAAGTCGTTTCTTGATGAGACTCATCTGATGTGTTCCGTACTTGGCCGTGAGGAACTTCTTCTTACGTTCTTGGATTTCCACTTTCTCCGGCTCGAAATTCACGTGCAGTCCATCCTTGTGTGACTTGGCTGGAGATCGACCTTCCTTTCTTAACCCTGAAGCGCTCGTTCCCGATGATGAGGAAGAGTAAGCAGACAACCCGCACTCCATTTGCATGGCAGATTGCTCCTAAGATGAGAGGTCAAAGGTTATGAGTGGGTTGAAGGTAAAATCCGGTTCGTTTTGTGCTGATCGTGCGTGTTGGGATCGTGTGGGTTCACTAGTGTTTGTGTTTTCAAAGATATCAACGTAGCTGATCGGTAGCACTTGGCTTCCCCCAATCCCATCACAGACAAATGGCTGGCCTGGTGATAAAAATTGGAACTAGGGTTTGGTGTGTGCAAGTGTTTACTGTTTTTAAGGAGACAAATGGTAAAAATTTGTTTAGTTTTGTATTTTGGAAGTGATTTAGGTATTTTTATTTAAGTTTTTATTGATTTTATGATTTTGGTAATTATAATAATTTTATCAATTTTATCAATTTTATCAATTTAATGTTTATTTATGTGAATTAAGTTATATGAAATTGAAATGATTTAATAAAATTTAGATGATGTTTGTGAAAAGTTGATTCCAGATTTCAGAAATCAATTGAAAATTTCATTGAATTTTATTGAATCCTATAAATCTCTTATTAAATCTTATAAATCTGTTAATAATTTTTAATTTTTTTTTTTTACTATTTAAAATTTAAAAATATTAAAAATACGTCAAAGGAATTTAAATAATATCAAAATAAACTCATCTCAGCTATTAAAAAACCCCACAAAAGACAACATCAAAAAAAAAGTTTAAGAATAAAAATTTAACCTCTGCATGATGCTGCCACCAAGTGACAAAATCCTCAAACAAAAATGATGTCATCATTTTTATTTCTCATTTCTCCTTTTTACTTTCACCAAACAACAACACCATTTTAAAAAACCACAAATTTCCCAAAATTCAAACTTTCCAAACACATAAACACCCTCACAAACCTTCAAAACAACATCTACACT
>JAQFZP010001270.1:0-20785 GCA_034695745.1 Geophilus truncorum | reverse complement strand
GTTACATGCAGGTATTAAAATACTTAAGGCATACGGCCTTGTTAAAAATTGTATATATTAGTCTGGGCCACCCTGTAGAATAAACTATGTTGTCTGATAGATGTATATAAAATGGTCTCTGATTTCATAAATGAGAAGGCGGAAGTATTTGTAACAGCTCATCAAGTGGTAGCCAATGATGGCGTTAAAAATTTTATTGTTTTAAGAGATCTTTGCTGTCATCTTAAGATGCATTTGCATTTGCATGCACTCTATTGTTTACCTTATTACCCACTAGGTGGGTTCGTTTATTATTTAAATTATGTAGTGCCTTGGATAAACTTGTCAGAGTAAATCTAAATTTGAATTTTGGTATAAAACACAACTAGATTCATTGAATTTAGATTTTCCTGTCAACCAAACTTGATTCGTGAATCGAATTCCCACAACTCGGATCAAGAGTGAATTAAGATTGGAATGTCTAAACACAGACTCGACATGTGTGGATAGATCTGCACTTTAGTCGATCTAAGTTCAACAAACAAGATAATCTCACATTTACGGCAAATCACTTTCCTTAACTATATTATAAAATGTCTAATTTAATTATTATTTAGAAATTTATTACTTTAAACTACACATTGGTTACATTTTAAGAAGTAGATTGAAATTATCTTGGTGTGAACATTTTGTAATCCTGATGGTCAGTGTTGATTTAAATCATGATTCACCAGGATTAGATCCATCCAATTTACACACTTCAAGATTTCTTATTCGCCTTTCGAACCTCAAATTTTTTTCATTCTATTTTGTTTTGACTTCATGCTTGGTTGCAATCTGCACCATTAACCCTTTTTTTAGCATTCCATTGTATTTTTTATCCCAATAATACAAGGGTACAGTATCATTTCATACACTTCGCGTGCAAAGAACTGAAATGCCATAACCAATAGCAATCAAGAAATTCTATTTTGAGCCACACATTCCCTCTGACTAGAAAAATCAGCAAATAAATTATAAATTCCAAATCTCTTGAAAAATAAAAAAAAACAAAAAAAATTTTATTACCGAAGATCAAAGCTATTGTAATTGGTTTAACCTTTAATTGGGTACATTTCCCCACCAATTATGTACTTTTGATTTTTCCCCCTCCCTAAAAATGCTTTATAAAAACGAAATAAATGATGATAAAATTAAGAAAAAAAATTCAAACTCGATTTCTTTTTTTTTTTTTTCTTTCTTTCTTTTCTTTTCTTTCTTTTTTTGTCTACTCATTTTAGGGGTTGAGTGGAAGTGGAGAAAAAAAATCATTCCACTTGTGCAGACTAGTTTCACTTTGAGATGTCAAGGTCATGACGGGAGAGCATGACGAATCGCAGTCAAAATCCTGGAAAGAAATCGATTAGCTGGCGGCGTCAAATCCCGAAATGCATCGACATACAAACCAGAAGCACCAGTTTCTTCCCTCCCTCTATTGAGAGAATTTTTTCTCATACAACAATTTTTTCATTCTTTACATCTGTCAGTGTCGATTGAATCCTGAATAACTGGAACCGGTCGACTTTTTTTTTTTTTTTTTTTTTTTTGAGGATTCATATTTGAGGCATGCATCGGTGTCAATTGTGACAAAATGGCCGCTTAAACGGTGGAAATAACTTTTAATATCTCAGTCTAAAACTTATTCAAAATGGCCGCCATTTTTTTTTTTTAAATAAAAAATTAAGATCGGATCTAATTACTTGAGTCTAAAAAGTTTTAAAGTAGGTGAAAGTGAATTAGTCAAGGTCTAATCTATTAATTTGACATACTTTGTCAGATAACAGGAAAAATCAAGTTTTTCTTTCTTTTTTTATTTATAGTTATAACTAACTTGTAAATACAGAAGCTGAAACTTTGCATTCAATTATCTCGCAAAATACTGAGAGATGCCTAAAACAATTTCAGGGAACAATATAACTTGATAACATGATTGCTTGGTCTTAATATGTAACAATCCATGATTGGCAAATAGAAAAGATTTCCTTCCAAGTTGTGTACCATAGTTTGATTTAAAGACTGTTTTGAGTTTTGTATCTCACAATGCTGATGTGTCTGGTCTTTTTTTTTTTTTAAGTTGTGTGGTGTTTATAATGTGATCTGGAAATTTGTATAAGTTTTGCTTATGTAATGTTTTATCTTGTGACAGGTCGTATATGACCGTAGTAATTGCTGGCGACCTTTAAGCCATACCCCTACCTACCAACCTACCTCATCATCAAAACATGAAAATTTTAAACCTTTGTATCTTTTGAGTCTTCTCAAGAAAAGGAATCGAACCGTATAATCACTTTTGTATTTCCATGTTTGGATGAACAAGAAATCTTAGTTCGAAGTATTGGGTTAAGTGGTTTTGTGGTTGAAAATATTTTTTTTCCCAAAGATCATAATAATCAAAGATAAAAAAAAATAGTCTGGTCCTAATGACAAAGTTAGGGTCTTCTGATTGGTAATAACTAATAACAAGCGATAAACATGAATTTAAAACTAGAATGTTTAGTATACAGTACATAAATTTTTTATTTCTAATGTTAAAAATTTAATTTTTTTAAATTTGTGAAAACTGTTTTTTTTTTAAGATTTGTTAAAATTTTAGAGATTTTTAAGATTCGTAGAGATTTGCAGAGATTTTTAATGTATTTTTAATGATTTTTTTTGGCTAAAGATTTGAGATTGTCAAAGATTTCCAAAGATTTTCACAAATTCCTTAAGATTTGGAGAGATTTACTGAGATTCTTAAAGATTTCTAGTGATTAATAAGATTTTTAAATATTTTCAGAGACTTAATGAGAGTTTAAAAATTTTTCAGAAATTTAATAAAATTTTCAAAGATTTTCGAGCCTATCTGATCCCTAGTGTCATTGCCTATTTAAAAAAACATCATCCAACCAGCAGCCATCTTGAGCTCCCCCACCATTTCTTTATTTATCATCCCTACTTGCCAACACTTAACGCAAAGATATCGACGACTAGATTTCGAGTCGTTAACGACTTTTTCAAAAATTCCCTTAATAAAACCAACCAAAAAAAAAAAAAAGAAAAAAACAACAACAACAACAACCCATTAAATAGCCACCTTTTACTTATTACAATTCATTTGAGTGGAAGCTTATTTTGTTTTCATTTCTTCAATCCCAACTTTTATTAATATCCCAATGTGTTTGCTTTTAATTTTCAATTTTGTTTGGTCAGTCAAATAAAAGAGCAAAGTAATTTTAACACGTGTTCTTAATGGAACTCGGAACAGATGCAAAACAAATTAAAATACACTCTTAAGAGTACAGAGGGGAAAAAATTACTAATTTCTAACTGAATTTCTTTGTAATTGAATAGAAAAAAAATCACTGTGTAATTTAATTGAAAATCCTATTAAAAAGTTTCTCTAAAATAAATTCCTTTATATTTAATTTCAAAAAAAAAAAAAAAAAAAAAATTAAATTTTAAAAAATGTTTAAAAAAATTTAAAAATTTTTATAGGAACAAATATGGCAATTCATTATGAAAAAATATAAGAGGGATTGAAAATGTGTTGTGTGCACTCTTTTGTGTAACTCGGAGGGGGATGCAGTTTCAGATTATGAGTGACGCCATCCCACATCTGGTTGGCTTCACCAGACTGGTTCAGAAGTATTGAAGATTTTTTTTCTCTCTTCTCTCTCAACCCCCCTACTTACCACCCCCTTGTCACATTTGAATCTTTCCAGTTTTCCTATCAAACAAATCGCATTTAGTACGATTTAAAACCCAACATTTTCAATTTTTACTACCCTCACAAAATGTTTTCGGCTTTTCGAACTTAAAATTAAAAATCCGTTGTTTTTCAAAGTACGCTGATAATGTTTTATACTAATTTTAGGATGTTCCTTTTATTAACTATTTTACTTGATTTTCACAGTGATAATGCTAAATTTACTACTTCCTTACATTACCCACTACTAAATTTTATTTTCCACGTTATTTAAAACTGAATTCTACACTGAAGACACATACATTTTAAATCTACTACTATTTTATTTAAATTTATTATTGATTTAATGCCTTTTTTAAAAAAAAAACTATAGATGATGGGAAAATGCTATGAACATATTTAGTCAAATTTCAAATACAAGCAGTCCCCTGGTTACGAACGAGTTCCGTTTTTCAGTCTTACAAATTGTAAGTCGGAACAGTTACGTACGATTCACATCTAACGTCAATTAGTCAAAACACAACGCACACAACAGTTTAGCAATGACGGCAGGGTGTATTTCTCCCTCGAGCCGACGAACCGCTGTAAAACGCACTGTGATGTTTTGAGCGTCGCACAAAGTAGTCTGCCCATTCGTTAGTACGAACCATTGTTTGTAACTCGATTTTTTAAATAATAGGTTGGTTCGTAAGTACGAGCATTCGTAACTCGGAGACTGCCTTAGTTATGTTACATTCGAAATAGAAATTCGCAATTGCATTGATTTTACACATCACAAAACAAAATCACGCATTTTGTATTTTTAACTACGGTACCTCATTTGAAATTTATGATTTCTGAAATTCATAAGCTATGAATCACAGTGTTTTATCATTACATACTAAATACACCAAATTTCAAGATTTTAGAAAAAAAAAAAAAAAAAATCAAAAACCAATCTGTACATTGAAACCCACCCTAAAGTTCAGGGTTTTTTAGTGCAAAGATCAGTGAAAGTAGGGTGTCAATAATAAATTCCCATAATCTCTAGCAAAAAGTTTAAATTACAATTAAATCTAATATTTCTTTAATGATGTTCAGTATTTCTTTGGTTTGTATCGTACAAAGTAGTCAGTTCACACTCAAAATTGTGTTAATGGCTTTTTCGCTGTTTTAAGCCTACAAAGTTCCTTGAGAAGCCATAACATCATATATTAAAGATATATTTTAAGTGTTTTGTACAATTTAAATTTAAATTTTAAAAAATTTTATTAAAATCATTTCAACTCATTAAAATGGTATATTGTGGAAGCCATTTTGAATATAATTAGATCGATCGAGTTTAGCATTTCCAAACTGAACGATTGCTTAAATTTGAATTATTATTATTTAATAAAACCTTACTTCCTTAACAACAAATCAATTGATCCATTACAATTTCGTTCGTTTACGTACTAAAAGCACGCATAAAATGAATTTTCCCAGCATCGCCTCAGTTTCACTCCTCAAACACATAAAACCTAATATATATCAACTAAAATCACCCTCTCCCCAACCAAAAAAATAAAAAAATGAAAAATTTAACACAAGTCTTTCGCATGGGCGCCGCCATTTTGAAATTTTTTTTAAATTTTAAATGAAGGAGGGGAAAATTGTTCAGACTCAAATAGGTCGACAAGTTTCGTCGGATTTGTGAAGATTTTTTAAAAGATTTATAAAAATTTGTTGACATTTTTAATGAATTTTTAGAGATTTTTTCGAAAAAGATTTTAGATTTGCAAAGATTTACAGAGATTTTTTTTGACCTGTCACCGAGATTTTCGAGAATGTCGAACCTCTTAATTTCAACGCTCTCATTATTTGTAACTGAGTTGCAACTGACTCTTTTACTGTTTCTAAATTTTAATTTTTTTTAAATACATAACATGACTTTCGCAAGATTATAATCCCGCATCCAGATTCAGACATATTTGGAAATAGCTTAAAATAACCACATATTTTGCAACGTACATTTATAGAATATGAAAATAATTCAAAAACCTCAAAGTTAAAAAAAAAATAAAAAATAAAATAAATTCTTTTATCATGGGAAAAAATCCCAAGAAGAAGAAATATTTTAGTGGGAAATTTTTAAGAGTGGTTTAACCCGTCGATTATTCATTTCTGATTGTAATCTCCATGGCAACAGCCTAATTATAAGGCGAAATAAGCCCAGACACAAATAATCGATGAAGCTCAAGACGATTTACAATTTTTTTTCTTTTTCTCTCTCTCTCTCTGTGTGTGTGTGCTGTTTCTTTGCCAAATCACGTTTCTTTAGTAATTACAGGTTTAAGAAATTTTTTTCTCCTTTCTCTATTTTTGCAATCTGCAAAGGAATGATGATTTTAAAAAGATGCAAAAATGTTTTCAATATTATTCAGCAAAGTTCACATGTGTTGATAATTATGCAGTTATAGCAACTTGCAGTTTAATTGCTCGGCATAAATCAATACAATGCTAATAAACAAGTGGGTTTACATTTGATGAATGATGGTGCCTAAAATAAAAAAAAATACTGTAATAAAATTTCTCCAGATATATATCATTAATTTACTATGATAATTTGATCAATTTTTTTAATTTATTATGATATTTTTTTAAAGTAGTGTGTTGTGTTGTTAATTAAAAAAATCTAATTTATATTGTTTGTTTATTGCAACACCGGTTTGCTTTTTTGATGTTCTTCGAAGAGTTTTCGTCTTTCAGAGACTTTTCGAAAAACAAAAAAATAAAAAATAAAAAAATAATGTTGATATATATATTTTTTAGTAGCAAGTTTAGGATTCTCACGTTTTAAAATTTATATAATTGCTAACTTTTTATTGTATTTTAAGTTAAGAAATTGTAAAGCAAACTGCAATTTCTAATTGTAATTATACACAAATCTAATGAAATCAAATTGGATTTTCATGGTTTAAAAAAAAAAACTGAAAAAATATTTTTTCTTGGTTTTTTTTTTGTTTTGATTAATATATGGATCAAAATTGTCTTGAAAATCATCAGTTTCACTGTTTGTTGTTTGTGTTTTGGCTTCTGCACCCAAGTATAGGGAAATTTCAGGAAAAAGCATTTTATTTTGATTGAAGAGAAAAGAGTTTTGCAATCAAGAATTGAATTCTGTTGCTAATAACCCCGAGTGCAAGGAATCGACATGATCGAATAAAAAAATTATTGATTTTTCACCATCCCATTCAAATTACAGCGGGACAGGAGAGGGAGAAAAATTAAATTTAAATTCCTTAATTCTTTGTCTTTGTACTGCAGATTTGCAATTTTTTTACCAACATTTCCAAACCCAAATACCATATTTCTGTACACCATTCCTGGAAAATCACAAGCATAAACCGATTGAGTTTCCAATATAATTTTCGTCTTTTTTTTTTCTTCTTTCTTTCGTTCTTTTTTCCTTGTTTGTCTTTAATATTTTGTAAATTTAACTTTTTGTATTGTGACAGGTCGAATATTGCCAGAGTAGCCGCACGACATTAAGCTTAACTCCTCCTTCTTCTTCTTCTTCTTCTTCTTCTTCTTGAAAAATCACAATTACCCATCGATTACAGAACTGTTGTAAGATTTGTAGAAGAAAACTGGTAAATAAATTAAAAAAAACAAAAAATCCCAGACGACATTTGCAACTGCATACAATTACACACACGAATTGGATAAGGCGAATCGAAGAAATAAAAATTCATCACCAGAGGTATGTCAAAATAAGAAAGAAAAAATAAAAAATTAACAAAAACTGAGATTCAGAAATTTAAAATGAAAAAAAAAAAAATGCTTGGCAAATGCATGTATTCATGCAGCTTTTTTCCCCACCCCACTACTTACTTCCCTAGGCTCTCATTGATTTTTCTTGTTTGCACGCATAGGCGTCACCCCATTTCTTTTTATGGAGTCTAAATTATCATCATTTCACCGGTTCTTCATTTCGAGTGCAGTTGCCTTGATTTTTTATTTTTTTTATTTTTTTAACTAACACAAAGCAACCAATATGTAAATTTCCAAACTGATATTACGACACGAGCTAGTTACTGCTCTCTACGTCGAATCAGCTTGTTTCACATATTGAACTGATTCGTCAGTTTTTATAATATTTGTGTGTCATTTATTGTTCTGTGACAGGTTGCGAATGACCATAGTTGTCAATATCACTTCTACCTCTATCGAATTAGCTTGTTTTCGAAATCGATCTCTACACCGTCCGATACGTGAATTATAGTGTTATCTTTTGTATTGTGACAGGTTGCGTATGACCATAGTAATCGCTAACGATCTTAAGCATCACTTCTCTCTGCATCAAATCAATAAAATTTTTTATGATTAAGTTAAAAAAAAAAAATTAATTTTTAATTCCGACTGTGGAAACACAAATAAAGTTTCATCATGTATATGATATATATAAAAATAAAAATGATTTTCTAAATTACTGCAATAATCAGGCATAATTTATGCCCTTCATACATTTGACGTAAGAGTTACGTAAGAGTGCAAAACAACAAATTGTAATCCATAAAAATGAAATCTCCACCCTCGGATGAACGAGGGTAAGCGCGAGATGTATACATATAGGTATTAAAAAGAAAAAAAAAAAAAGAAGAAAAAAAAAAGAAAAAAAAAAAACTCACCTGTAATTTGGCTTCCTGCTGTTAGGTGCAAGATAAAAAGGAGCATCTGAACTAAGCATCGGTCTCGGTCTCTTTGCCATGTACAATTTATAGATGGCTACGGGATCTCGGTCCGGTTGCTCGGGTATGGCGTAGACGCGCGGTCGAAATGGCTTCGATTGTCCGTTTAGGTATTCGAGATATTCGGCGCCGGATTCCAACCGGGCGAGCAGAATATCCCCCCAACGCAGGTGTCGGTGTACTTTCATCCCCCGCAATCCGAAATAAACCCAGTTGTTGAACCAAACCGTGTTGAGTAAGGCATCTGGGCACCCGGTTCCCAACTGGCCCGTCAAATATAGCACTTCCACTTCTTCGTTGGTGATGGGCTGCGCTCGGTTCGGATGGTTGCCGCGGCCTTCTCGCTTCAGTTGTCGTTGTTTGGCGGCTAGAGCGTCGCGTGTGCGGGGAAAGTCGCGAACATTGCCGGAGAAGATGGCGTGGCCGTAGTCGTGTTTTCGGAAATATCGATCCACGCTGCCCAAGATGCCGCGCAATGTGCCCGGTTCAAAATCTTCCCCGTTTTTCTTTTTCACGCTGAAATTTTCAGTTTCCCAGAAATTTAAAAAAAAAAAAAAAAATTATTTTTATTTCTCCCCGGATGCAATGTTTTGATTTTTTTTTTTTTTTTTTTAAAGAAAATTAATCGATTTTGAAAATCGAAAATCGATTAATTTTCAATTTTTTTTTTTTTTTTTTTAAACTTAAAAAAAAAAAAATTAAAGTTTTTTTATATCTCGATCGCCATCTTTACGCAACAATGCGCATCGATAACCGATGAGGAAGGACATGTAGGAAAAAAAGGGATAAATGGGACACGAAAAAAAGTCATCTTACCTTGAAATAAAACTGGCTAAATATGGATCTAATTCGTGCGGTGGAATATCCTGAACGGATCGTTTTTCATTATTTGCACGTAAAAACGACTTGACTAATTCGAGATCGAAACGAGTTTTGCGAATCGTGTTCAAATTGTCCTGCGAGTCACGTGGTGTCCACTGGTCGTCTGCTTGACCCTCCGAGTGATAGCGCCCACGGCGCCGTCGTAGACCCAGTCCGCTAACTCCAGCCAAGGCGTCTGCTACACTGACCGACATCGCTGTATCTAAAAATTCAAAAAAAAAAAAAAAAAATTATTTTAAATTTAACAAAAAAAAATAAAAATAATAAATTCAATAATTAGTTTATATCTATTTGTAGTTGCAATCACAAATTATACACAAAACAAAAAAATAAAAAAATATTTTTTAAGGAAAAAAAAATACAATAATAATAATCCGACATTTTAACCCACCGCAGCCACCATTATCCTAAAAACAAAACCCATTTTAATTTCCACCATTTGTAATTCGAATTCGATGATACCGAAAAAGAAAAATATGAATCGCCCTAAAACTCACTTTAACCCCCATAAAGGAAAAAAAGAAAGAAGAAAAAAAAAATAGTTTGAAAAAAAAAGAATAAAATAAAATGAAATAAATAAGTAAATAAAATAAAATAAACCTTGACATTTAGCAGTAAAAGACTGAAAATGAACGCATACCTTAACGAAGCGTTGAATTATGGTGCGATGCGTTGGTTAACCGTGAGAAAAGCGCAAATCCATCGTCCGTTCCGTTGCGTCCCGTTGCGAAATCAAGTCAGTCCAGTGAGTGAGTAATGTGACCAGTCGCCGCACTGACCGCCTTTTCTGTGCGCTTTGTTTACATTACGTCACGCCGGTGACAGATGGCCCCGTCCGGCCACTCGTCCACACCAGGGGCCGGCGAGTGGCGGTGTGCGGCTCGGCGGGGTGGCCGGCGTCGGAGGAAGGTCGGTGGGGGCGGTGAGTGACCCCGGATGACCCTCGGATCGTGGATTGGGCCGCGCGAGGCCGCGAGAGAGAGGAACGGTTCGGGTATATGGCAGTCGTTAGGCTTAAATTGACAAAGAAGAAGCGGCACCGGTCGTCGGCATTTTCATCATCTCGTCTGGTGTCGGCGGAGCCCGATACGTACGTGCGAAAAAAAAGAAAGCGGACCGAACGGAGCGTCCGACTGGAGTTGTCAGTCACGTGCTCGGCTGGTGGTCAAACTCGCATCTGCAGACGGGACGAGACTGGACAGTGCTCGGGACGGCGGGTGCGGGTAAGACGCATCCCCACGGCGGGGGGTTGGCCTTGTTTTTCTCAGCCAATGTTTCGTATACTTGAACCCGCGAGTATAATCCGGTTGAATCAGCGGCTCGGATTAAGCATCGGGATGAAATGAATGATGAAAACGAGCGAGCAAATGTGGATGAAGCGTCTGGCAAAGTGTCCCGGGCAGTAAGTGGATCGAAACAGCCGAGTGGGCCGAGGGGGTGCAATCTGTGCTGCGCGCTGCTCAGGGTTATTAACGATCCGTCATTAGGCATAAAAGAATTACGTGTTGTGTGAATTCGCGTGTGCATTTTTTCCAGCAAATTTAAAAGCTGATGGCGTCAGGGCGCTGAGCAGCGAATGATTGGTGGTTCTACACCAGAAAAAGAAGTGCCGATCCAACGAGCAAAGGGTTAGTCTTTTTTGCTTTTTTATATCTTTTATTTCTTCTTTTGTTTATTTCAGATTTGAATTTTTTGAATTTTTTTAAAAAAAAATTTCTTTTGAAAAATAAGTTTTTGCAAAGTTTTTTTTTTTTTTTTTTTTTTTAAATACCGGTATATATTTTATTTTTAGGGTTTGTTTACGCGAAAATAGATTAAGCAATGATGTATAAATAACGCTGTATAACAACTGCACTATGACTAATTTAAGAAGAATTTTTGGCAATAAAAATTGTACACGTGATTTGGGACGAAAATGGTATAAAAAGTTTTGAGTATTAATCTTTTTTTAACATTTATTTTGGCGAATGAAACTTGATTTACAACTTCTGGTTATATAGCAGTTACGATTGTTTTTGTGTTTGGGTTTTTTTTTTTTTGTTCTTTTTTTTTATTTTATTTATTTATTTTTATGTTTTGTTCGTTTTGACATTTTATTATTTCTGTTCTTAGAAATTAAATTTTTGATTTTTTAAAAAAAAGTTTTTAAAAATTATTTTATGTATTGTGAATATTTTGGAAATATGAATAAACTAAGTTTCGAGTAGTTTGTTTTGTTCACTAGACACCGAGCTAAATTTTGAATTGTCCAGATCATTTAAACGTGAAATGATGAATAAAATAGAGCTTGGTCTATAACGCCATCTATGAGCAGTGATGAGAACTATGTAGTTTGGTTTAAAGCCAATCAAGTTTCACTTGTTATAACTGTGATAGTTAAATTTGAATGTAAATTTTGCTTAATTCTGAATAAACTTGGAAAAAATATTTTCTATCAAAGTTTTATCAATATTTTTGTTTCAAATTTCTCAAATAAATAAAAATGACTGAAATTATGATATCAAATACCCACTTCCATTAACTAAAGGTGTCGATAAAGTTCGAAGAAGAAGCCAACATTAAGTGCAATCGAATACAATTATAACTGCAGGAAGGGCACAAAATAATTGGTTGTTGATACCACTACAAGAGGTAATTGCAGTAAACAAACACCAGAGGGTGTTTATTTTACAAGTACAACTAAATAATTGGCTCTGATGGCCAATTTTGTAACAAGAAATAGATCCCTGAGGACCAAATGAAGGTGTAGAGATTATTGTGTCAAAAGCAAGCGTTAAAGCTGTGCATTGTGGTGTTTCAAGACAGATAAATAGTTACATCTCAATCTTTAAAAGAAGTGTATTGTACTATTTTCACATTATGTACACTCACAAGAGAAAAGGAAAAGCCAGAAGCAAGGCTTCCATTTTGCCAATGGGAAAAAATTGTTTGATTTCTTAAAAGGAAAATCTTAAGTACAGCACACATGTAGAAGGAAGGAAAGAATGAAGAAAGGAATAATGCTTAAGTCGCCAGCAGCTACTCTGGCCATACGCGACCTGCCACAGAGCCAAAACTAAACACCTAAAGTCGCTTCGACAGTTCACACGCACAAACAAAAAGAAACACTTTAGATAGATTAGCATGATCGCACAGAACGATCAGAAAATGGAAAGGAGAACTACCAAAACATAAAACTCGATAGACTAACAAACTTAGTATATATATATATATATATATATGCCTGACAGTTAACATTGTCAGAACACGCTCCAAGGGGCAGCAACTAGCTCCATCACGTGTGGGTCAAAAGCGAATGCCCAATCCTTAACCAGTACATTATAACCTCTTCTGAACGAATAGTGCGACAAGCAGATGACAAAAGGGCCAGTTTAATTGCAAACAACTTGTTAGACGTCTGCTCATTCCACTGGGACTGCCAGAATGCTAAAAGGTACACATATAGAAATTGCAAAATGATCACCTTTTACACTGGAAAAAACTGATGCAAATTCGCACATTTGCATTGAATTACAGTCATTTTGATTACTTGGCAAAAACATAAATTGAAGTTGAAGTAGGTGCCATTGCATTTTAGTTTGTGACTCAATATTAGTTTGGTCCATAAACAATACGCACATACATAAAACCACATCGTATACGAGCATGGGCCAAATGTGCTTAACAGAAACATATCCAAGTTCAAAATTATTAGATCTGTTGGCAAAGAATTACAGCCACTGAAATTGACCATTGCTCAAATTGAATTTTTCACACGCAATGAGACTGATATATAGAAAAAGCTTAAATTTAAAAGTGTAAGAGCTTCGTACAACCAAATTGAGACATATTGTAATCAGAGGTTCACATACGCTGTTTAAGAAATAAAATATTGTGATTGGTATTTTGGAACTGCGTCTAGTATTTTGTATTTGGTGATAATACAGAATTGTCTAAAACTTTTGACTTGTGTGATACTTTAGGATTGAGTACACCATTTTGAGAATGTGTAAACAATTTAGATTGTGTAGTTTGATAGAATTTGTGAAGCAATTTATTGACCTGAGATAAGTTAATGTCGTGAGACAGGTTGCGAGTAGCCCCTGGCTTAAGTGATGATATACACTCACTCATTCACTCACTCATTCACTCACTCACTCACTCACTCACTCACACAGCCAAAGTATAATTTTCCCAAGACTTGTTTTTAATGTCGTTTTATTAAACTTTTGCAGTATTTAAGCAACTAAGTATGTTAATGTCATGTGATAGGTTAAATACAGCCAAAATAGCCACTGGTGACCTTAAGCACCATCAATCCATCCTCTTTCCTATTTGATAAACATAAATTTACTACATTTATGAATCAGCTGATAACAAAATTCAGCCATGCCAAATATCTTATTTATGAACTAAAAGGTAATTGATAAAATGTTGATTCATTAATTAGAATTTTAATCTTTTTCAGTGTGAGGGGTAGGGCACCCAAACTTAATTGGATATCTGATAAGACTTAACCTTGTAAAAGACCTACAACAACAATACAACAAGCCAACTTTAAAAACTTTATTCATTGACATTTGCAAGTTGAACTCACATTTTGACATCAAAATAAAAGGTCGCTTTTGCTTTGTCATTCAGTTTTGACTTTGCTATTTACTATTTTACCACTTTTAAACATCTAAGTGACCACATAAAAACTTATGTAATAATTAGTAATTTTACCGTGGAGGATAACAAGGTGAAATCAGTTGTTACCTAAACCTTCCAAGAAGTTGCTAATTTTTGTTTGTTTTCACTTCATTAATTTTAATTAAGAGGAAGTGTGACAGGAAATACAGTAGGTTTATCCGGTTCTACTGCAGTACAAGAAGTTCTAGAAACATTCAAATGCAAAACAGAGGATTAATGTAGTGTGTCAACCATGAAGCTCTTTACCCTATGTGTTTTTTTACTGGTCAAAACATGCCTGGCTGTTATTTCAATTGAAAATAACAGATATAAAGGCATTGTTGTTGCCATTCACAACTCAGTGCAGGAAGACCACAACATCATCGATAACTTAAAGGTACAAAGTGGTGAAAACCACATCCCTTTTAAAAATATCTTACAATGAAAGGTTCTCTACTTGTCAATCACAGATCGTTATGATATTAAGACCAAACAATTATCTTTCCAAGATGTACAGCTCCCTGGTTTTAGACACCACTTAATTGTCAGTAAAGTTAGCATTGAATAACGTGTTACAACCAAGTTTCGAACTTACCACCCCCACATGCTTAAACTGGCGTACATTGAAATGAACTCGCCCAAATTTATAACTAAAGAGAAAAGCTGAAACTTTGCATTCAATTATCTCGCAAAATATTGAGCGGTACCTAAAAAGATTTCAGGGAAAGATATAACTTGATAACATGAATGTTTAGTCTTAATATCACAATCAGTGATTGGCAAGTAAAGACATTCTCCTTGTTAGTGGTATTCATAAAGCCAAAACTTACACACTGTAAATCTAAACAACTAAAATTAAGGAATTTAAAGTGCCTAATGTTGAAGCCATTTTCTAGTCATTTAAGCAGTCTAAAAATAATGCACTTGGTAGACATATAGTATGTGTTAAGAATCTAATTCCACATTAAGCCATTGAAAAAAGACTATATTTTAGACAGCTTTAACTTTATACATCTAATATTTAGTCTCATATCTGAATTGAAGCCAATTTTAGACATATGGATTTACAGTGCACATTTCCTAAGTATAGGTGATCTATCATTACCAGTGTTACTATTAATTTTGTGTTAGATCGCATATGACTATACACTGTAAATCCAAACGTCTAAAATTGGCTTCAATTCAGATGTAAGACTAAATATTAGATTTATGAAATCAACGCTGTCTAAAATGTAGTACTTGTTTGTCCAGTGCATTATTTTTAGGCTTTTCTAATGACTAGAAAATGGCTTTAACTTTACACATTTTATAAACATTAGCTTTAGCTGCTTAGATTCATAGTGTAGCAGTTGCTGGCGACCTTAAACAACATATCATCATCATAATTATCATCTTTAAGTGTCAACTTTTTTTTTTTTTAATTTTATATTTAGGAATTATTTTCCGATGCTTCCGAAGTTTTATATAAGATGTCGAGAAATAGATCTTACTTCGACGACATAGCGATAATCGTTCCCGCCAACTGGGCACATAGGAATGATTATGTGCGAACTGTTGGTGGGAATCGGTTTTCAGTTGCCGATTTTCGCATTGATCAACCTAATCCAGTGTATGGAGAAATTCCGTATACTTTACAAGCGGACTCTTGCGGTAAACCAGGGCAGTACGTACATCTGACGCCGGAGTTTGTTAAGGGGTTGCACGAGAATACAGCTGTAGCGTTTGGCGATCCTGGTAAGACATTGTATTGAACAGATTTTGAGATGTAGTTTATCTAGATTAAAAAAAAAAAAAAAAAACAAACATTAAATAGTGAAAAAACTTATTTAAAATTTTTTACATACCGTATAATGTTGTGTAAAGTGACATCAAGAAGGGCTGATTTTTATTTATTTATTTTTAATCTATTTTATTAAGGAAAAACACTAGTTCATGAATGGGCTCACTATCGTTACGGCGTATTCGACGAATACGCAGATTCGTACGACGGGCAGACGCAGCGTTTTTATTATGATGCGGATAATAATGTAACTAGAAAATAAATCAGTTTAAGTGATAAGTATTGAACAAATTTATTTGAAAACTGATCTAGATCAGGCCAACCGGTTGCTCAGAGAATATCCAAGGCTGGTTGTCGGACGAAGGTCAGCCGTGTAGACTCGGATCGGACGGATTACCCAATGATAATTGCGAATTTTACCCAGATTTTAATTCAAGAGAGAGTCATTCCTCATTGATGTACATGCATTATCTACCATCTGTAAGTGGGATTTGTATTTTTTGACTTTTTAGCTCCTAAAATCTCATTTTCGTTAGGTTGAAGGGTTCTGCGACGACACCGAAGAGTTAAAGCACAACACTGCAGCACCTAGTAAACATAATATAATGTGTGGAGGGAAATCAACGTGGAATGTTGTGTCTAATCATCCCGATTTCCTAAACGATAAGTAAGTAAGTCGAACCCCGTTACAACGAAACACGGGAAACCAGAAAAATGTATCTGCGTCTGATCCCCGTTATAACAAAATTGTTCGTTATATTGAGTTTTCTTCAATATAAAGAAATTTTTTGTTGTAACGAGTCATATCGATTTGATTTTGGAAGGGCCGTATTATTAATTAGGCTAAATAGGCTGAAGCCTAGGGCCCCACAGGAACTAGGGGCCAGTCAATTGTTTTTTTGCTAAGGCACCGCAATGGGGTTTAAGATTGAAGTGCTAGAGGGGCCCCAAAATATACCTCAAAGCCTAAGAACGAGCCACTGGTTAATACGACCCTGGATTTGGGCGCCATTAATAACAAAAAACGATAAAATGCGACTACGAAATAACGAATTAAACGTTGTGTTAATGTTTATTTCGTAATTTCGTAGTCAGATTGACATTAATAAGAGTTTATTTCGTCACGTGATGACCATTTTCGGCAAAATTTCGTTATAACGAACTTCCGGTTTCAAAAATCACGAAAATTATGATCGTAATAACGAGGTTAACGTTATACCAAAGTTCGTTACAGCGAAAAATCGGAGACTTTGAACGGCTTTGTTATGTATGGGTTTATGTTGTAAGGAGGTTCGTTATACTGGGGTTTGACTGCAAATAGAGAAAAAAGCGTAATTTTATGATATAAGGAAGGTTTAAAAATTAACAACGTTATTGTTGACTTCAACCAAATTTCTAAAATTGTTCTCTCATTTTATTCTTCAAATTTATTAAATAATAAAATTTTTGCAAAGTTTTAGAAATTTGTTTATTATTATTACGTTATTACCTATGTTAACGTTACCGAAAACCGGAAGTACCGTTATAAACCGTCTTAGAATCTGAATTTTTGTGTGATTTAGTAATCCTCCACGCTCCGATTTGAACCCGAAGCCGAAATTTCGCGTGCTGCAGCCGCTGGAACAGGATGGTGGCTACTTTGTGTTGGTTCTCGATGTTTCCGGAAGTATGTCGGTGAGTGTTTTGTGTTTACTTGCCACTGTAAATGTGATGACAATAATGACACGCAGGGTCGACGGATTGCAATGTTGAATCGGGCTGCTGTAAGATTCATAAAAACTCAAGTTCCAGAAAAAAGTCAACTGGCCATCGTTACCTTCAGCACGATACCGAAAATCTTCGCGAATTTGACGTCAGTTACGTCGAAGTCGAGGCAACTGTTGGCTGCTGCGATTCCGGATAAAGATGACGGAGGAAATACTGCTATTGGTCAAGGACTGCAATTGGCGTTAAAGGTAAGAATGTTAGTTTAGTTTTAAGAAATTAGTTTTGAGGGTTTTATGGTTTGTTTGTTTTTTTTAACAAGGTGCTTGAAGAGAAAGGGGCTACTGATGGCGGAGTGATAATTCTGATAAGTGATGGTGAAGAAAATGTGGCTCCGAATGTCGCTGATGTAATTCCGGAGATTTTGGTGAGTTTTGGGGTTTTCCGGGTGTGAAAATGATATGTTTTTTTTGTTACGGTATTTTGGTGGTTTAAGGGATTTTTAGTTGTTTTACCTAGAAAATGAATTTACTGCCCCCCCCCCCCCCCCCCACATTTTATTTCATTCTAATTTTTTGTGTTATTTTACCTTTAAAAGTAATAAATTTTCCAAATTTCAATTTTTTCATCATTTTAAAATCGAAATTTATTAATTTTTCACAATTTTTTACTTCAGCCTAAAAATAGTAAAATATTCTTCATTTTATAGAAGTAAATCAATTTTAATATTATTTTACCTTTAAAAACAAGAGAATTTTCAAAATTTGAATTTTTTTCGTCACTCAAACATCAAAATCCCTAAAAAACAAAATTAAATTAAATTAAAATTAAAAAATTGGTCTTTTTCAAATTTAAAACAAAACATTATTTTACCTCTTAAACTTCCTTCAGCAATCCCGAGTCAAAATCAACACAATCGCATTCGGCAGCGAGGCATCCCACCAACTCGAGAAACTAGTCCGTCTAACCGGCGGTCAAGGCTTCTTCTTCTCAGACGACGACATCTCGCGGAACCAAGTGGCAACTCTCCAAGCTGCATTCTTTGCAGCCGTTTCCACCCAAGCTGACATAGAATTACAACCTGTCGAGCTCAACAACAAGGTTTTCGACGTCCGTCAAGGCTCGGAAAGAGTCGGAAAAATCGTAATAGATGACGCAATTGGTCGAAACACGCAATTCATCTTCACGGCCGAGGAGCCAGGACAGTTGGATTTGGCCGTTAAATCCCCGACCAAGAAATTCCATAATAAAACTTCTCGGTATTTTGTGCCGGATAAAGGAACCGGAGCCGCGTCGTTCGTTTTACCGAGGGCAGAAGTGAGTAAATTGAGTTGATCGTTTACGGTAATTGATTTTGGAGAGTTGATCGATTGGTTTTTCCAGGCTGGAAAATGGGAATATAGGATTAAGAATAATTTCTATAGAAATCAAGTTGTCGGTGTGACCGTCCGGTCAGAACCGAAGGATATAAGAAAGCAACCGATTAGGATCAAGGCGTGGATTAGTGATGTGCAGTTTAATTATACGCATGATGCAAGTCAAGCAAAAGTAAGGTTAAAAAAATTAGAGTTGAGAAAAATTTATATAAATTTTAAGTTTTATATATAAAAAAAAATAAAATTTAAGTTTTTATAAAAATTAACAAAAAAATCAAAGTTTTCTTCGATTTTTACAAAAATCATAAAAAATGTTTGATTTTTTTTAATTTTTATAAAAATAAAATCTTTTTTTAATACTTACTTTCTAATTCTTTCTTACTTTCTAAAAAAAAAAAAAGATATTCGCCGAAGTTAAGAAGAAATACACACCCATTCTGGGAGCCCGAGTGGTGGCCATGGTCGAGCGGCCGTTCGGCGACCACATCGAGATCGATTTGCACGACAACGGCGCCAGTGCCGATATAACGAAGAACGACGGCATTTACTCGGCATTTTTCACCCAATTCCGTGGTAGTGGAAGATATTCAGTCTCTGCACGCGTCATCAACGACGGCAACGCTCGAGTTCGGGTAAAGAAAGTTGGAAAACCCAAACAGGGGGCGCTGACCGTGTCGAAATACATACCTGGTAAAAATCAAAAAGAGAATTTTAATTGAAATTTCAAAATATGACAATTTTCGTTACTTAGACGGAACTCCATCGCAGAATAAATTCAATTCTATCGATATGGACGAGGATTTAGAAATGCCGGATGACGTTTACGTTGAAACTGTTGTCAACGAGTTCCAGCGAAGTCTTTTAGCAGGAGCTTTTCTCCTAAATGTATTTTAATTATTTAATTATTTAACTTTTAATTTCTTAACTCCTTAACTCCTTCACTTTAATTCTCGATTTTTCCTGTTTCAGGGCTGGAACGAGAAGGATATAATCCCACCAAACAGGTAAAAATCTGAAAATAAAATAATTTAAAAAACTTTTGTTATTTATTAATTAGAAATTTACTTGAATAATTAAGAGTTGTTGACTTGCAAGTTGAAATTTTGATCGAACAATGCGTCAAGTTGACGTGGACAGCTGCTGGTGACGATATGGACAATGGCTTCGGTAAATTCCTATTTTAAAAAAAATTCAAAATTCAAAATTAACATTTTAACTTTGTTTTTAGCCAACAGGACTGAACTCCGATGTCACAACGAAGTGAACCAAGTATACCGGAACTTCGAAAGTGGTTATCTCATAACTGAAAATGACCTCAAAAATGGCAGTTTGGTGCCGATAAATGGTGGAACTTTGCATTCAGTCTCAATCTGCACCAGTCAAATTCACAATCAAAACTCAACTGGAAACACGATTTATTTTGCCTTACGAAATTACGACGAGGCGCACAATGCAGCGGGTATTTCCAACATTGGAAAAGTGCATTTTGCCGTTAAAGTTGTCAGGCAAAAATTACCTAAAAGTCAGTTGACGTTGTTTGTTGTTGGCGCAGTTGTCGGTGCTTTGGTTTTTACAGTGGCGATATTGGTGGTAATTCGAGCGTTGAGAAACCGTCGATTAAATGAAAAGGAGTTCAGTAAACCGAGTGGGATTAAGCTGTAAACATGTTTTTGATATATTTTGTAATATTTTATAACATAATATTCATCTTGTATATAACTTACATTAACATTTTTGCCATTATTGAAATCCAACGTGTAATTAACCTGTAAGATCATCAAATTATTGTTATATGAAATAAAAAAGTTTAATTAATAATGTCTTTTGAGTTGAAAATTTTACTTGCATAAGTGAAAATTAATTTTGGCGGCATTTTATGGGATTTTCTGTAGGTGGTTTTTAAGTTGCAATGCTGATGTTCATTTGTTCATCCTTTCCAATGCTTCTTATGCAACTTTTTCGTTAGTTTCCGATGTATTTT
>JAQFZP010001269.1:0-20789 GCA_034695745.1 Geophilus truncorum | reverse complement strand
GTCGTAGACACAGTCGCCGTCGTAGCCGCGATAGCAGTCGTACCACCAACATAGCAATCATCGTGGACGTGGACAAAAAAAGTGTCCAAACACCTCCAAGTCCACGACGGCGACTGTGTCTGTGACTACGATGGCGACTACGACTACGACAAAAAAGTGTCCAAACACCTCCACTTCCGACACATTAAACGAGCATCCATCATTATCGGAACTATTAAACAAACAGCACCCACTTCCACCATTACCAACACTACAAACTTAATGTGTTAATATGTAAAATATAAAAACGTCACTGTAATGTTTAAAATATTAATAAGTTTTCTAATAAAATAATAGGCTTCACTGCAATGTTATGCTAATATGTAAATCTTTTTGGTAATTACAATTTGAATTCTGATGTAAAAATGTGACCTCAAATATTTAAAAATTGAATTTTTTTGGTGTTGCAACGTTCTATTAACGTTAAAACGTACCTAGTTCGACAATACTAACGCAATAAAATCGAACTAAGTACGATTTAACGTTAGTAGAAAACATGGGTGAGCCAGCTTCACGGACGTCTTGAAGTTCACGGTGTACGGTAACGTTTGCCATTTCCTATTTTCTATTTTCTATACTTTCTTCCAATTATGCTGAAATCAGTTCAATTAGTTCAATATTATTTTTATACAGAATTCCTGTTATTGATGTGGAATTAAATTTACCGCCTTGTAACTGCTCGCAATCTACTTATGATCAATATCCCAAAATCTTTGAACTTATTTTCAACTTTGATCCTATTACTAAGTGCTCATGTCGGAGACCATGTGAACTGTTAATATTTGTAACCTCTACGGAAGAAGGCGAATTGGATAATGAGAAAATGATGTCAGTGACTTTAGCCATTACAGACGACAAGATTAATGTTTTCAAAGAACGGTATATGTACGACATTATAGCCTTACTGTCCGATTTGGGAGGCAATTTTGGTTTATTTCTTGGTTTGTCACTCATCTCCTTAACTCAGACTGGTTACTATTTGTACTACAATTTAAAAAACATTTGCAAACCAAAGCGAGAAAACCGTCTTACTAATAAAGTTAATCAACTTTACAACCAAAGCAAAGCGAAAGCATTGCTCTACGATAAAAAACTCAACGAAAGCCGCATCTTGAGAAATCTAAGATTATTCTCGATTGTGTTTTCCTTTGGATTTTCATTATACTGCTCAAACAATCGTTTGATGTACTATTTGGATGAACCCGTGACAAAAATTGTCAATACTGTAACACGCCAATATACCGAATTCCCAATGGCAACAGTGTGTGGTGAAGAGCCAAATTACAAATTGGAACTAAGAAGAGCAGACATAAGTAGCAAAACGGGTGAAAACTGCAAAAATATATCACCTTGGCGGTTATTTCATGAGAAATTACCATTAAAAATTATATGGAAGAACATGAATATGCATAAACACATAGTCACCAATGAGGATTTAGGAAAGGTATGAGAGATATATTTCTCACCTAGAACGTAATTAGATTTATTATACAGGGTGATTACAAAAGAAATATACAGTTTCGACATTGAACCCCGTTATAACGAATCCGCTTACAACAAAAACCCGCATATAACGAATGTGTTCGAAATCCCCGTCTAGGTCAATCGTGTACTAATTCGTCTCGATATAACGAAAACCCGTTATAACAAACGAATTTTCTGTCTCTCGAGCTTCGTTACAATGGGTTCGACTGTATTGGCATTTACTTTATATTTGTAGAGAAACTCAGAAAGTTTGTTTTTTTACAAGTTATTAAAGATGCTCAATGTGTGCACCCTGGGTCAAGGCAAAACGTAAATTCATCAATATATATCCTCAGTAACTTCAGCAATTGCATTAGTGATTCTTTGTCTTAGTTCATGTAAATCAGCTGGAGGTTGGAAAACAAAAATGTTACCATATCTTTGATGAATCCCACCAAGAAAAAAGCATATGATATTAAATCTGGGTTTCATTGTGGCCAGCGAGCGAGATAGAATTTTTTTTTTTGCTCAATTCCAGCATGCAAACTGCTATCTCAACAGTATTTACAGCTATTTTGGCTTGCCAGTCACGTAATGGCTGACATTATAACTGACGTTCCTTGCATATGAGCAAAATAAAAAAACGTTTTGAGTTTCTTTACAAATCTATGTAAAGTAAATGTCAATATCTACAATCTACTATACAATAGTTTTGATGTAATACAATGTTGAAACTGTACATTTATTTTGTAATCACCCAGGATAAATCTAAGTATGGAAACCAATGTAAAATTTACCTTAGGCAATTGCCAATTGTTGCATGATTAGTGAGCAAGTTCGCACACAGAAAAAAGGGTGTCAAGACAATGTAAATAACACTAAAACTTAGAAACTTACTGTACTTGTACACCTTAAAGAAAGTTTTTTATAACCACAAGTGCTATTTTGAGTAAAAATCTACAAGTGCGGTACATGAACAGACACTTAGGTGCAAATTGCACACTTGCACTTAACTAGTTTTCTTTTACTATTGGCTAAATTAAGACGTTTAGTCTTAAGTTAAGTTAAGTGTGAATCCATCTTTTGAGCTTAATTAAAATGGCTGACCTTAGTGATAATGATAATGACTAATGCGATTGATCAGAAAAAATGTTACCTGTCTCATTATTGGTCATAAGTCATCAACATCTTGGTTAAGCTTCTCTTTTCCACTGCAAGATATCACCGAATGAATCGTATCTAGATCTACGCTTTTTAATTCAAATTATTATCTCATAATCATAAATTATTATTCCATGATTGAATTTTCAGCATATGAGTGGCTATGAACGACAAATTAATGTAACTAATAAACTCATACCCTATCCTTTAGGGCATTGTTCACAAATAACTGTAGGTTAGTACTTTTTGAAACTTTTCATATTCTACACTTCTACCGTACTTGAATAATTTTAATTTTAGAGAAACTTAATGATCTATCTGTTGATTACTTACTTCAATTTCAAAATATGCTTCACAATTTAAAATGTTCAGTTTCCCATATGTGGGTAAGTTGTCTTAGTTTTAGAGTTTCATTCATCTTTTTTCTTTGCAATAAATTGAAAAATCTAAATTTTAAAGTGATAGTGTCACGATTTCTTTTTTTCTTTCATGTGAAAGAGCGTGTAAAAAAATGTATAGTTTAAGTCATGAAATTTAATTTTTTGCAGATATATATTTAAAATTTTTAAGTTATATGTTCGTTTGGTTTAAAAAGAAAGTCCTGACCTCATTCTTGGTCGTGACGTAATAATGTGTAGCGTCAACTTAAAAATTTAACAACAGATGGCGTTGATTAACTGGAATTAGTAGAACACAGCAAAGGGCGTGGCAAAAGATTAGTCCCACCCCATTATTTAATCATGCATTCACAACTGTGTTCACAAGCCTGTTCAAATTTTGGTTTTCCTGCCACAATTTTTAAACATAAATTTATGGCATAAAAATAAGATTTTTCAAAAAAAAAAATTATAGGTTTTTAAAATTTTGATGAAGATTTGACTTTCACCAAAATTTAAAAAAAAAATAAAAAATAAAATAAAAAATAAAATAAAAAATAAAAAAATATAAAAAAATAAATTCATGACACTATCACTTTAAATCAATCTTTGGTTCGATCAATAGTATTTCATGAATCCCTCGGATGAAGAGGTCAACATTCTGACACCACTTTCAATTAACTATGGAACAGCGACTGAAGTTCTTCTCAGAATTATTAAAGTAACTATAAAAAAGAGAGAACTTAAAACTAACTCCCATTCATGAAATTGACTTAAATCATTGCTTACCATATATCTTCTAATAGTGCACTCGCTCGCTATTTCTCCTCCACGGGTAATTAGGGACTCATAAGCTAATACAGATACAGACCCAAGTGTTATTCAATTCCACCGACATACTGTTGAAATTTTGGTCATATTTTTAACATACAGTCAGTTCATTTAGAGAATGGAACAAACGGGAGGGGCTTAACAACTGTGAAGCTCCGCTCTCCAAAATGGTGCTAATCCTAATGACCAATTTTTAAATCAAAAATACAATAATTTTATGTTATTAAAAACTCCAACAGGGAAAGTTTGCTAATTGATAAATTGTTGATTGAAAAATTATTTGGCTTTACAAATACAAGCCTTTAAACAAGATTTAAATTTAAAATGGTTTCTTATTGGATACTGTATTAGGATTAGCGCCATCTTGGAGAGAACAGACTATAAATGCCCACTACAATTCTAAACTAAATTTTTAAAAGTAATTTTAGGTTTATTTTAGATACGGTACTTATGAAAAAAGCTAAAATAAGCCTAAAAAGTGTTTGTTAATGAAGATCTGCGTCCTAGTAAAAAAGAGCGAACTATTAGCTAAGCTATATATGGTAAGTATCATTTCGTCGAGTTTCATAAAACAAATAGAATAGCATAACCACATTAGTGCATAAAAAATTTAAACAATCACTTATAGATCCGAAATTATTTTCATTCAAGAAATGATAATAAAACATTCATGAGAATCCAGTTCAACTGTCTGTTTTAAATTTGAATAACACATTTTTTTGAACAGTACACACAAAGAAACACAAGACTTAACCCTTGTCAGCAGAGCAAAACAAATTATTCACAATGTAAAAGAAAATGTCTACAAAATGAGCAATTTAACTTGATTAACTGCAGGTACAAGATCGTTACTCAAATTAGTTTTACTCAAATTATTATAAATTACTAATTTCTTAGCTTGCCTTACATGATTGGATTTAACCTGACGCAATGCGATTCGCAAGACGACATTGTTAAGACCAGCATTCAGTCCTTGAAGAATTACCACAATGCGCAAAAAACGTGTAACTGTAAACAACCGTGTAAAAAAATATTTTATAAAGCAACGATTGTTGCAAGTTCATTACCTGTTGAACTTTACACAATAATTTTAAACAAATTTCCTGAACAGCTTTTGGAAAGTATTGAAGAAATAGAAGCATATTCTTTACCTAAGTGTCTCACTGACATAGGAAGCATTATTGGATTTGCTTTAGGCATATCGTTACTTTCCTTATACGATTGGCTTTTAAAGTCTCTTAAATTTTATAAATCACAAATGGGTTTCAGTGTATAAATAAACGTTATGCAGAAATAATAACATCACAACACCTTTCAATATTTGCTGAAAGACAAAAAAAAAAAATATTATTATTATTATTATTATTATACGTCTAATTAGTACGATGATTTTGCATTTTATATTGTATAAAAAAATTATCAATGCACTTTTTATCATTATTTATAAATATTCAAACATTTGTAAAATTGTTTTTAAAATACCGGTATAGTATTGTAGCTATTTGTCAGCATTTTTTTTTTTTTGCATAGGTTTTTTGTCTTTTAATTTATTAAGGACTTTGCGAAAAACATAAGAATTCTCAACTTTATATTTATAACTTACAAAATTTATGCATCTCATATCTAACATGCAATTTATAACTTACGCACTACACAATATATAGAACATTATAAATCAATTTTGTGCAAACTATCTATTCAGTGAACAATTACATACATAATTTGCACCATTACTGTATTTCCATTTACTTCAATGAAATGTTTTAAAATACTTTAGTGCTGTTTAATTACTTTAGTTGATAATTTCTGTAACTTTTCTCAATTACCAAATCTACGACAGAATAATGTAATACTCTAGTTACCGTATCTGATTTCTAAGTACACCGACTGTAAGTGACTTGTAAAAATGTTCTGTGCCTTGCATTACCAACATGTGGCAGTTGCACTAGAGACAGTGCAATAATTTAGAATACATACAAAGAAATAAGGGTGTTAAGAGTGTAAAACACCAACTTTACCACTTTATAGTGTTCAAGTTACATTTTAAACAAAAGTGTTAGATGTTAAGCATCAATGTGAGTGTAAATTTACACACTTTTAACATATTTTAGTTACTTTTGGTGCAAATTTACATATTAATAGGTTTTTTAGCAGACAGGAAAGGTGTATATGCCAGCGAGATTCCCGTATTTCTATGTGTGTAAAAAAACTTGTTATAAATAACTCGAAAATAACTTTCAATTAGTGCAGTAGTCTATTGTTGTACACTCATCTCATCCAATTTGGTTTCATTGTAGTAAAAAATTACTATTCAAAATAATCCCTCTATTGCTTAATTGTAAAATTTACATATTTAAACAAATAAATTTGATGAAAAACGACCCGATTTTGACCTGAAACGAAGGAAAAAACACCCGAAGCGACAGAAAATGTCGACTCAACAGTTGGTATACAAAGTTTTTTTATACCAACTTTTTCTGAAAGTGACCAAGTTTTAAAAAAGTTTGTATGTTTGTAACTTGGTAGTGAAATAACAAGTTAAGTTTTCGCTAACTCTCTAGTCACCAAATGCAAAGCTTCTTACTCTTAAAGCTGTATAGCTGTTGTAAGTGAAAAATAAGTATATTGATTGAATTGTTAAGGTCAAGCAGGTGCTGTTTCAAAATTTTTATATTATAAGATAAGAATTTACTTTATATGGCATCTTAAAATTCATCTTAAATTTTTTCACTTAAAAACTTGCTCTTGGATGAGTAAACACTGAACACAAATATTTTCCAACAAAACGGAAGACTGTTATTACAAAATATCTGAAATTTTAATCTCAACCTTCAATCATGACAACCTTTCCATCATGTCTCGGCTGTTAACGCTCGAAAACTGTGACATCATTGCACAAGGAAAACAAACAAAAAGTATCAAAATTCGAAACTCGGTGGTCACTAATAAAAATACGTTATCAGAAACAGAAAGTTTAAAATAATCTAAAGTAAAATGATTGTTAAGAGTGCCAATTACACTCACGCTACTGTATTAGTTATTTACTTTCAGTAACTCGACTAAAAATACCTATGTCACAAAAAAGAAATTCAAGGACTGTTTCACAAAATGTTTGATTAAAAAATACAAAGGAGCATGACTTGGAAGTAAACTGATAACTGACTACAGTATATATGTCAAATAATGATTTATACTCTTTTCATATTCTATAATACCTCTATACAGGTTTCCTTAACTTTAATATCTTTTAGCTTACATGACTGGACTTCAATGTTCAATTTGACGCGATACAATTCGGAATGCATTGCTCATACCAACGTTCAGTACTTGAAGAATTATTGTTCTACACCTTAAAAAAAATTTTCTCACGGGAATTTATTTAACCAAAATATGATAACTGTATATATTTCATCCTACCTGTCCTTATATAGATGCATGTAATGTAATAAAGACACTGAATGAGCATTTCATCAATGTCTATACGGCGTCGCGTGATTTTACTCGGTGCTTGTCGTGCCGCCATTTTATTTAACAACGGCGCATCGGCGCTTAATTGAATGCTTGTCGTGCCGCTGCTCAATTGCGGGCGAATTTCAAATGAACTGTAAGTAATATTTCTTTATTTAATTTATGAAATAAATCTAACATTTTATTAATGCCACATATTTTTCAGAGTCATTGTTCACATCATTAAAATTGAAAAAGGTTTACCAAGAATGGATAACGGGAAAATATGAACTGCTTTAACTCGGCCAATACTCGTTCGCCTAATCCTCGTACGAGTCTCGGCATTCGCGTTGGCCGAAAATATAAACTTTAATTCGGCCAACTCGTTAGCCTCGTACAAAGCATTTCTCTGTCAAAAATTTCAATTTTTTTTTTTTTTTTTTTTTAATCCAGAATTCAAATTTTATCTGTATTTGAATTTTTTAAAGTAAGTTAAAAAAAAATACACTTACAAAAAAAATTATTGGCCGAAATGTAGTCGTATTAGCTGCCATGAAAAGTGAGTAGAATGCGGCAGTGATTGCTGAATACAGTCGTGGGGGCAAGTTTATTGCCCCACAAATCGAAAAGTAGGAGATGCAAGTAGGGGGAAAATAGTAGATTCTATCCATTGTACTCTCATTGAACAGGGCAGAGACAACTAAACCTCCCCTCCCTACCACCATGAGAAACTTAAATTTTAAAACAAACACCAAAACAGTAGATACGATCTCTTTTTTCCCCCAACACCTGCAGAAGGGTTGACTAAATGATAAGGAGCTTACACTAATCCCTAACTATCATTTTAAACATTTAACAAAAAAATGATTTTAGAAAAGTTTAGGCTTCAAATTCAAAATCAGGATATTCAAATTACTAGAATCAAAATTTTAATGGTAAAAATTGAGCCAAATTTAGCTAAAATATTTAAATAAATTTTGATGTTTGCCTCTAAAGGCCACTTGGGGCCACAAGAATTCCCCTCAATGACGTAGAAAGTGATGTCACCATGCTACCCATTTCTGGAGTGGAAATTCCAGAAATTCCCACCTGAGTGCAGACAAATACACAAGGGGGGCTCCGACTCGCACTCGCACATACAATACAATCAGCCCAAACAATAGAGCTGATCATTCTACCCTTTATCCATTCTTGCTAGACGAGATATTCATGTCATAGCTAAATCTTAAAGATTAACTTTATCCTTGTTCCCTAAAGGAGCAATTTGATCAATTTCAGCAATAGGAGCAAAATGAATGAAGCAATTTGAGCAGATTTATGCAAATTTGAAGCCAAACATGGCTTAATTTCAATTTAAATAAAAAAAACCGACAGGTTATCTACCTTTTAGAATACCATTTCTTGATCTGGTGACTTTCCATGATTCAAAAATGCTTCTCTCGTTTGATCTTCGGTCAGCACTTACTGTAATAACTTTTTGAAATTATACTCCTTGAGGGTTGTTTACCGCGACATCCTTGGTCACTCGAGGTAATGGCAGAGGGGTTAAATAATTAATAACAACAACTTTAAACTTAAAATACACTGAACTGAACTGACCTCAGATTCGAATTACCAAGGTGAAATGTAACGCGTCTTCGTACACATTGACTCACCCACAAATTGGAACTGTTGAGACTTACCATTAAGATCTTGCCACACGATGCAATTTACGCCGTCTACAAGTACCACTATACATCTATTTTAAATAAGATTAACGAATTTATTTTTGTTACGTACATTTTCTATAAAACCTGATTGATATTCTGATGGATGGTTTAAAGTTACATTTTAGTGATGTGACTTTTAAGTGATGTCATCTTTAAATTGCGTAAAGAATTATTACTACATCTTAATTTATCGGTGATTAACACTTTGACTTTTGCTCCAATTACAGAAAGTGTAATTTTTTTCCATTTTTTTTTTATTCTACTGGGCATAATGTCACTCGCGTCTCATTATGTAGGATAATCGATATCGCAAAAAGTAATTACTGCTAACTTGTAAGTAGTACGACAAAACGTGACAGACATTAGCTTGACTTCTTACAACTCGAAATAAAATTACTGCTAATGTTCATTTGATTTTTTTTATTGCTTGCTTTATTGTTCGAAGTGCCATCTTGTCGAGGGGAATAAGTGTAATTTGCTCCACTAAATAACCTATTTCTAGGTGGACAGATTTGGTGTAAACTGATTGCTCCGAGAAAGAGTATAGTTTTGCGCCAGTTCAATAGTTTGGTTAGTTATGTGACGGTTGTAAAAACCGTAATTGGCTTGAGCCCAGATTTTAGTAAATTCTAAAATACTTGGAAGTCGCCATTACTGTTGACAATCTCCATGGCAACTTGACAAAATGAATAAAGTAGAGATTTCTTTAATGTATTACTGTGATTGAATGCTAAACTCGGGTTGAGAAGAGAAAAAGGCTTAGCGAGCTATTTCAATTCTCATAAAGTAGAATCACTATTAAAACCCATATTTTAATAGTGAGATCCCTTGGTTAAGCCTAATTCTCACATGTGTTCTTGGGTGATGAAACATACCACCTGAAGGATTGTTGGACTTCTTGGAATGTAAACACCGCTAGATACCTGATTCTTAGTACCCGATGCGGTAAAACGCGCGGATTGGTCGAGAGACCTGGCGATGGGTGTGACATACCTGGGGTGTGGGACACTTTAGGACAGGACAGTCACTTCTTGCTGGACGCTTGCCTGAGAGTACGAGGACAAGTGTGTGCGAGAACCCACTTTCTGTTAGCAATTCGGCCCGGTTGGTGGATTGTTAGGATAACAGAAAGAGCTGTTGTGAGTTGTTTGTTGTAAAACCCCTTTGTTGAGATTCAACCCGTGTATTAATTTACACGGAAATTTCGCTGTTTGTGGCGCGCTTTTCTTACGAGAAAAAGCGCACTTTTAGGACTGTTAAGAGTGAGTACATTGTTTGACTATTTGGGCCTATTTTTCTATCGGAAATTAGCCCCTTGTATTTATCCAGTGTACTAGAGAGAGAGAGTAAAAATAAGGTTAGTTTTGACTGCTTTAATTCGGAGAATTAAAGCACAGATTTACTAATTTTATTTGAGTGTTTAATAGGTTATTTTCGAGTCGCACCGCGAACGAGAATAACTTATTTGAGACGTTTAAAGACTGAGTTTGAACTACTTTTACTCCGTAAAAGTGGTTTAATTCATCTTTAATTGTTGTGTAATTTTAGTGACCAGTTTACTTCGTAAAATTGGTCATTATTGCCAACGTGACTTTGAAGAGTTTGGGAACTTGTTTACACCGTAAACACAGTTTCCTCTAAATAGAAGAGATTTCTTACTTTACATAAGTAAGTGGCGAGCCGAATATAGAGTTAAAGTCCTAAGTTTGATTGTTTCTCAAAGAGAATAATACATAACTTAGGTTACTAAAAGTTTCCTTAATTGAAACTTACAGCCTTTTTGCGTAACTAGTGATTTGATAATTTGTGACGAGAAGTTATTAATTCATTACCGTTACAGTTATAAAGGAATATTGCTTACACTATTTTCTACAAAAATCTGTTATAGATCAATAGTTTTTTACTTTTGTTGTATCACGTATCAAATTGTTCTGTATGGTAAGTCATCCTGAATTCAGCTGCGACGTGGTGCGAATTCTAAAGATTGTGGTTTTTGTTCCAAAATCCATTTATTTGACTAAATATTTTTTCAATTTTACCAGATTTACAAATAATTATTTAGATTGTATATGCAGATTAATTACTATACAGTAGGTACAAATAATAAACGAAGCAATCACTGGTATTAAAACATGTAAAAGGCTTTGCGGGTCGGGCCTTATTCGCGCTCGTCCTCTTGTCAATCGTGCCTTGTCGATCGCCACCAGGGATTTGATTAAGGTGAGTTCTCTGGTCTCACCGCCATCGATTTCTTCCTTTTTGCTGCTTTTTCCCTGGGATGAAAGAAAGATACGTTCGATCCTTGTGAAAGTCTTTAAATTGGGCTGAGGCGCGCGCTACAGGGGTGGAGAGCATGCCGAGAAGGCTCCGCCCTCTTACAAACAATGCTGCTGTAGAAAATAAATTTTATTTCTTACTCAACCCTAGAATTTTTTCTATGAGAATAGCATCTTTATAATTTGTTCATTTTAATTTAATTGGCCTTCAGTTTGCATTGAAATGTCTGCAGGTAGGCAACACACATTACATTGTTTTTGTTGTCTCTCAAAAGGTTTCCTCAAAATAGAATTCAATTTACTGCTATCAGAAGTAAATAAACTAATATATTACGGTAGTTTATTTACTTTTGCTGCTATGCAACTGCTCTGACTCAATCGATTTCTAAAACAGTCAAAGTAATTGCAACATTGATTCAATTTCTGATTGTTCTGATGGTAAATAGTGTTTACCTTCTATGTACAAAATCAAACAGGTCAGTTACAAATGAGTTTCATAAACTAAAGCAATAACAAAGAATGCTGTTATTGCTTTGCTATCAGATGAAAGTCACAATTTGGCCTTATTTCTTGGTCTGTCATTGATTTCAAGTACGAGTACGACAACAAAAGTTGTATGGAAAATATTGATCAACTTTGCATTCAAAGCATAAGAAGTACTGCTAAGTAGTATGACAAAGCAAGTAGTTTGACTTAATTCATCTTGAAAGTGAACTTTTATTCTCACCGCACTTATAACAAACGGAAAAAGACACCTTATTGTACCGTACCGTACTTTATTTTCCGAAAATCATATTCTGAATTAACATTCAGTACCGTAAATTAAAGATGGTACATTTTGTTCACAATCACTTATACCCATTTTTCTAGCATGTTAGTCACATTCACATATTTTAAATTACATTTACAAGATGGAACAACCGCAGCAATACTTTTGAGGATAATTAGGTGCGTAAACTTTGTTCTCAAAGCCGTAGACAAAAAAGTAGTCGGTTTTTTCTTTCCAGGTGTAATAAACTTGAGTAACAGGCACAATTCGAACCCTGTGTCTCTGAAAAGGTAAGACACCATTTTATTATTTCATTTCGTTTAATTAAGTTTAACTTAGAATAAAACTTTGAAGATGAAAAACGAGCCACTTCACTACCATCCACCAAGACGCAAACTAAGTAAAAACACATTTTTCCCTCTATGACCTCAAATGAATAAGTCGAGTTTGTGAGTTTCAACATGAAAATTGTGAGTTACCGTACGACATGAAAACTGTGGGTTTTGATTTGAAAATTGTGGGTTTTTGACCCATCCCACACGTTAATTAGGAGTCCAATTTCCAACACAGCTATATGAGATTCCCACAAAATCCCACAACTTAGAAGTTACGGTATGAGAATTTAAACCTGGGCTCGGCTTTTTCTCTAGGATGAAACTATTATTCAGGCATCTCTCTCACAATGCGCTGTTTTTCTCACCTTGACAATTAAAATTGTTATTAATTTTATCACGAGGTGTTGCTGGTTACGGTCGTTATATTTACGCGATAAGCATAATTAAAATAAATTTTTCTCCTGTGAATTCCAGACATTTTTTTTGTGTTGTTATTCCCATTTTCCTGCACATAATGAAATAAAGAATTTGTTTTGTGCTTTCTTTTATTTCATTCGCAGAATCAAGACGATGTCGACTAATTCTCAATAAAACAAAGCTGCTTTTTTTTTCAAGTTGTTTGGCGAACGAAGCTAATTAACTTTAAAGATCAACTGCAATAGGATCTAAAAATTCACTGATTGTTTTCAGTACTTTTCCATCGCCAATTACCAATCTGAAGCCATTCAAGCTCATACTTTACGACCAATGCTTTTAAAATTGTCATAACCAGTTATGTTAGAAAAAAATATTTTTTACACCAAGCAATGCTATTTATTAGAAACCATTGCTTTGATTTTTTAAATGATAAAAATAAAAATACCTGACAAATAATTCTTTCCATGCTATAATTTGTGTTATGCTGCTGAACTAGTTGTGAAGAAGCAACATTGACGGCCGGATCTGGAAAATGATTTATTGGCCATATCTGTAATTAAATAAACGTCATTTTTGTTTAAACTATAATAATGAAAAATGTTCAACTCCCTCTTTTGGTAAAGTGCTTTACCATTTATAATATAAATAAAAATTTTCTAATAAATTTTCAATTTTATGTTCTGTTAATTCTAACACTAGATGGCAAAAGTTCACTTACTCTTGGCAAATCTTCTTCAAACGCCAATTGTCCACTAACAGTGCGAACTAAATCATCAGGTAGTGATGTTCTTTCAACGATGTAATCATCAACGTGATTTTTCCTAACGAAACAAACTTTATTTAATTAATTCTATTGTCATTCAGTCTTTGTAAACTTACCAAAAAGCTGTCAATTGAATATAGCACTTTAGCTGTCCCTTTCCATTACACGCCTTGCAGCATATTTGTCCGTGTCCATGGCAACTTAAACATCTGTAATATGATATAATTAATTAATATAACAGACAAAGCTTTAGGTGCAGTTGTACCTTCTTTTCCGCTGTCCTTGACAAAAAGAACAAACTTCGTTATTAAATCTCGTTCCCGAGCCACCGCAAGAAGTACAATTCACCTTAAAATCAAGGAAGCTAAAGCACTTCATTCATTAGTTTCACTTTAGCTCAATGGCGTGCTCTTACTTGTCCATCACCTATACACGTCGGACACCGACGTCTACCGATAGCACCACAATCGTGACACGGTTTCACAGACGCCGTGTGAGGAACTTCGACCTTCATTTTCGTCTCTTTGTAGGCAGCTGGAGCTGCTAATCCAATTTCCCAGGGACTTGGAGGAGGTCCGTTCATGCATGAGTCAATTGCTTGCCCTATATATGTTAATACAACATTGAATTATGCATTTTATGTAAGTTAATTACCTGAAGGAATTCACCGATATATGGTTCAAACATCCAACTGGTTTGGCGCGATTCGCCGAAAGTCTCCAAAGTGTACTGAAATATGTAAAAAAAATAAATAAGTTTTGGGTCTCATTTATATTAACACACGCTATTTTCCTTAATTTTTATACAATTTAATTTTCATACTAAAAATAAATCCTAGATTTACTACGTCCTTATATTTTCTACTATTAAATTTTATTTTCTACACTATTTAAACTGAATCCTGCGAGTACACTATATTCACTAAATATTCAAAAATTTTAAATCTGATGATAATTTTTAAAAGATAATTATAGACAATAAAAAATAATACCGATAGACTACCAATATTTTGATATAAGCCAAAAATATTAAGCTTTTAAAACCAAAAAGAATCTGTACATCAAAAATGACCCTAAACTCAATCTTTAATCAATTTTTTCTTTCATTCTTGTTTTTCCAACTGATTTCTAATTTTATTAAGGTACGGTAAGTTGTGCTTCGACGTTAAAACTTATTGCACGAAACAAACGTACGGTAATTTTTAATTTGTTGGTAGATATGATAATAAGCTCAAAGAAAAATCATAAATCAATATTGATTATCAAAAAACATCAATGGCATTCAGTATCTTAGTTTTTAAAGTTTTTGTGGATTTTTAAAACAGTTTTTGATGCACAAATGTGAATAAATACTATTTTCCAAAAACTACAAACGCTTAATATTTTTTCGATTTTCAGGTTGCTTTTTTTATGTAGTTTAGAATTCAATTTAAATAGAGTGGAAGATAATTAATTAAATACCTTGGGAAAAGTCATGGAGTGAAAAATTTAATTGTTTTTTTTTTAGTGCTACTGGGAAAGTAGTGTGTTAAATTTTTTTAACATTTCCAACTTTAACCTCTCAACCATTTAATAAATTGGAAGTTTGAACTTCCAAAATAAAATTTAAATTGGTTTCATTAGAAATTTTACTTCCAAATTCCCTTTCAAAGCTTCACTACAATGCAATTCGCATAATGTAAACAATTTTGTTTTTACATTAGTTTAATTTTTTTTATTTTTTGCAAACCTATAAATATATTCTCTTTAATATGTAAAACTTTATATGTAAAACTATACCTATTGAGAAAACTTATACTCGCTACACCATTACTCTGATAGAAAGAAATATTGGCCAGTGAAAATAAAACCCACAATTGCTCACAGCAAAAAAAAACTTTTTTTAAATGAATAAGTCAAACTGAATAGATTTATCCAAACAAGATAAAATTTCCCTATTACAGTTAAATGTTAAAGGTTAAACCATTTCTGTTTTCCCTATTGATGACTAAAGCAATTTGATCACAACTTGTGAAAATTTCACGCTAAAATTAGCTTAAGCTCAGCTTACATGGAAAGCCGATGAGTTTTCTATGCTTCGGAAAACCATTTCTTGAGCTGCTGAATCTCCATAACAACAATGTTCAGATACAAAATTTAGCAACGACTCTCTCGCTTGATCCTCAGTTAAAGCTGGGTAACTTGTGAAACTAGTCCTCGAGGGTGGTTGACCTTGATATCCATGTTCACTCGAAGGTGGTGGCAGAGGAACTAAATAATTAATAATAAATTTAAACTTAAATTCAAATTAAATTAACCACGAGTTCGAGTTACCAACGTAAAATGTCACGTCTTCATAACCATTGACTTTGTCCATAAGCTCGAGAGGTGGCGCTGATGAGACATGATCATCTGGACCTGGTGATACAGTGCAATCAGCACTGTCTACTTCTACTTGAAAAGATTAATGAATGTAACTTACTGTAGTTATCAAAATAAAGCATTTATATAAAACCTGGATATTGTTGATACTCCGACGGATGAGTTAACGTTACGTCCATTGGCGGTGGTCTTCTTAATAGAAATAAATAAAAAGATGAATTTTTTGCTTGATGAATTAATTCATAGTTGTTTTTTTTTTTTTTTAAATAAAAATCGAATAATGGAAATGGGAAATAACATTTAATATGTATAAAATATTTTTTACCGAATCAAATTATCTTGAAAATTATTTTGCATACATTGATAGATTGCACTGTAAAATTACCAATTATTAAATATTAGGATTCATTTTATCACTATTGAGTAATGATTTAAGTCAACTGTAAACATGGTATTACTTAAATTTTGAACTGTTTACCTTTAAACTTAATTCGATTACAAATTACATATTGTAAATAATTGTAAAATCTATTTTCCGAATTTATACTTACGCTGAATGAGCCATCGCAACACTTCTAAAAATCTGGGGGAGTTGCACCACGATATGGTACTAAGAATTTGTTATCGAACACCTTGCTTTTGTGCGATAAGAATTATCAAGCAAACAAATGTGACTCGTTCTGTTGTCACATCAGATTAAAAACAATTATTGTTCCCATTAGTTTCAAAATAATTTTATATTCATATTAATTAATTCATTAATTAATAGTGTTTAAATTTTAATAAAACGTAGCACATCTAATAAGTTACAACATACTGAATTTTATAATATTAAAAGCGACTTTGCGGAAATGACATATAACGTATATTATAAAGTATAAATTATAAATTTACATCTTAATCATAAGTTCAACAAATGAGTTTTGTAAGATATAAAACCAATTGTTGCTTATGATTCCGCAAAGTCACTCTAATATACCTTTCGGCTTTCCGTATTTTACTTCCATTACATGACATTCTTGGATGACTGTGCATCACTCGGGCTTATTCGGATTGGAAACAGAAATTGGAAATATATATTTCCCTTTATACATAAAGAAAAGCGGATGTACATCCAGGAAACAACTGTTTTGAATGCAAATAACTACAAAATCCATATACAAGTGAAGAAATACAAAAAAATCAGGAAGAGAGAAAACGCAGCTGAAATTGTAAGTTTGTGACTTTAATGTATTTATGTTTACAGAAAATTCCGGCTATTTGATTAACAACTAAGACATTTCAGTTACTAATATCACACTGACCATGTAATTAAATGAACTAACTTTCTTTTCATTTTTGAGTTCTCCAACGAGGTAGTTTATAACATTTTCCAATGTACACACTTTAACACACAACAAAATATTTTCGCTCGTACAGTACAAAGCGTATTATGATGACCATATTGTACTTATCAGTTTTGATATGTCCTTTTATCAGCTCATTAATAATTAACTTAACTCAATTTCTGAGCTTTGTTTATGCAAGTAGTAATTAACAGTACAATGGCAATTAAAACATGATTAGAAGTAAGTCGGTTTTGACCATTTTTGTCAATCACTATAACGAGAAATTGTTGTTTATTTTTCAAAATATTTAAATTGTGCTGCAGAAAAGCTTACCTTGAACCCAAACTGTTTTAGATGTGTGCGTCTTACCACCATGCTTAGCCACACATTTGTATGGAGATGAGCTGCCTGGACGAGATGTGTCAAAATAAAACGCTGACTTAGTTTGATTTTTTAGTAGAAAGGGTGTATTTATCCCGTCATGAATAATCCACTCATATTCGTCCACTTCAAAATTAGCAGTACAATTCAAGTGAGCTTTAACATTCGGTTGGACCTTAATCTCGCTGTTATTAAAGATAGTGACCTCGTGGACCACTGGCGCCACTAAATGGAGAGATGGAGATAAGTCGAATAAATTGTAATTTGTGTAGCAGGAAAGCTTACCGGTAACAGTGATTAATTCAGAATCGTACGTGAAACTATTGCGATAAGCTCGACAAACGATTCCAAACATGGAGCCTGGCCGGGATGTGTTAAGCTGATATTTTGAATCGTTGTTATTTATAATTTCTTTAGTTAATCCAGCATTGTACAAAATCCATTCGTATTTGTCTGGTTGAAACTTAGAAATGCAAACTAAGTGTTCCTTTTCGTAGAGATCGACCGTAATTTCTGTGCCGTTGACTATAATCACTTCCTGGAACCCTAAAATCACAGAAATGTTGTTTTAAATGTCAAAATTTAACATAACAACAATTCAATTCTCGACATTTGCACTTCAGATTAAAAATTGTGCAAATTAATCTGGTATTTACACTCTTGAATTTTTCATTTTAAATTTTCGATAATTGCAAGTTTTTAATATTTTACGTGATTCCGCTGCAACGGTTTGTCCTTCCTCAGGATGAGTATATTCTGGTTGTAATTCTGGCGGATAAATGTCATCAGGTTCCCGATGTGGGGGATAAGTATGCTCAGGTTTCCGATGAGGGGAATACATATGCTCAGGTTCCCGATGAGGGGGATACATATCCTCAGGTTCCCGATGAGGGGGATAAGTATCCTCAGGTTCCCGATGAGGGGGATACATATCCTCAGGTTCCCGATGAGGGGGATACATATCCTCAGGTTCCCGATGAGGGGGATAAGTATCCTCAGGTTCTCGATGAGGGGGATACATATCCTCAGGTTCCCGATGAGGGGGATAAGTATGCTCAGGTTCCCGATGAGGGGGATAAGTATGCTCAGGTTCCCGATGAGGGGGATACGTATGCTCAGGTTCCTGGTGGTGAGGGGGATAAGTGCTTTCAGGCTCCTGATGAGGCGGATAAGGGTAATGTGGCTCTACGTAGGGAGGTTGAGTGTAGTCTGGCTGCCAGTAAGGATCATCAGGTTGCTCGGGTGGAGGGGGATGCGTGTATTCTTGCGCTGGTTCTATAGTTAAAACTTTTGTTCAATTGATTGCATTTTTTAAAACATTAGTAAAAACAAGCAACGTGAATTATA
Source organism: Geophilus truncorum (assembly GCA_034695745.1). Classification (NCBI taxonomy): domain Eukaryota; kingdom Metazoa; phylum Arthropoda; class Chilopoda; order Geophilomorpha; family Geophilidae; genus Geophilus; species Geophilus truncorum. The sequence continues at coordinate 1,785 of JAQFZP010001269.1, read as the reverse complement.
AGCTAAGTTACTTTACTCTATAAAAACGAAACTTGATGTTTAATTGTTAGATACAAAAGTGATAAAATTATAATATCGGATTAATTACGTCTCATCCAAAACATTTTGAATTAAATAAGTAGCCACAAACGCATGCCACCTGCTAACAATTAAATTGTTACTATTGCAGCAGTAACAACCTTGTACTACGTCATTTACATTCCAATGAGGCAATGAATATACAAGTTACAGTAGGTTAAAAAAAAGTGTTTTGAGAGAGAGAAACTTTCTCTCTAAAAATAACCTCTCTCGTCTTCTTTCGGAGGTTCTTGATAATCTGTGCTACCATCCTCGACTATAAATAAAATGAGATTTTAATGTTCTCGTTTTCTTAGGTCTCTTTAGTTTATTACGTTACCAATTATTTCGACAGGCTTTGATTTGTATTCGTTGTCTCCGTAACTAACTCCACAAACTATCATCAATTGGCCTGCGGCGCCGTATGCGAAATGATATCGTGGATCTTGTTTTGTTACTGTAATCGCGTGGTAATTTTCATTTCCGAGATAGTAAAACCACTTGTAAGTGGGTTCCGGAACATTTGTTTCACATACTAAATAATAGTCTTCATTTGCTTTTACGAAAATTCTCGAATCGTTACGCATTTGCACATATTGTCCTGAATAGCAGCGAAATGTCAATGAAAACATTAAAACGCTTTGTATGCGAAATGAAAAAAGTCAGCTTACCCGAAACACCGAAAAAAAATGCGGAAATTAAAAGCCAGAAGAACATTTTCACTGTTCCGACTATTCCCAACAACCCAAAACTCTAAACATTAATGTCACGTTTAAGTTTGTGTTATTTGAAATTCGGCCAATTCTGACGTAGCAAATTTTTTTCACCAGTGGAATTTCTCAAAGTATTTCTTCCTTATGTCATCCAAAACTTTCATCTTTCTTAATAATATTTCTGTTCTTTTTATTTTTTACCTTTCATTCAATTTTAAAATTTTGATTTCGAGTTTGTCAAAATAAAATTATATTTTTTATCGATGAAAGATTAGAACTTGAGCTAAAGATTGAATTTCTTTCAGACACACATCGCAAACAAGATCTCTATTAATCTTATTTCATCGAAATATTTTTCAACGCAGGCTTTTACAAAATAAAAAGAAACTGAAGAAAACAAAACTCTGAAAGTTTCCAGGAAGCATTAACCTTGGCCTCAATAGACTTATATTTAGAGTGCACTTCTTTCCTACTATATAACGGAAGCAGCCTCCAACTGACATTCCACGAGGTAAAAATGCTCATGACAAACACGACTTTATTTTCCGGCCTTCAAGTTGCCTTCAGATTGTCTGCGATCAGGGCTAATTTAATAAGAAACTGAAAAAAGAGTGCTGTCAAGCTTCACACTCACTTATCCCAAACAACCACGTCTGAAATTTAAGAATAAAACGCAACAGCTTATAACTTAGTATGAAATTTAATCACTAAGAATGAACTTTTCTCCATTCTAAGTTACCGTATTCACTTCACCTTTAACGTCTCATAATAAGATATAGTCATACCATCTAAAATGTCAATAACAGGAAACACTTACAATATTGCTTCAAGTATCCCAAGAGAGCTCGTGTCAAGATCAAATAAGATTTAATATACGCGTCTTATTGTATTACTCGTAAATAACCAACAACCTAAACTAAAATCGTTAACAAAAACATTTTTTTCTTATCTTCATATTATCTTTTTTTTTTTTTTTTTTTTTTTTTTTTTTTTGTACCGATTATTAAAAAAAATT
>JAQFZP010001268.1:0-20812 GCA_034695745.1 Geophilus truncorum | reverse complement strand
CATTTTCCCCTCGTAACATCCCTCTTCTCCATCTACATTATTTTGTAAATAAATCTAACATTCATCAATTCTAACAATATTAAATGACTCTTTTTTTTGTTTATTTTATACGTTTCAAATCAAAAACCCGACCTCGTGAGCGGCTACGAAGTGACCGGTTTCAACCGGTTCATGTTCTTTCATCTTCGATTTTTAATGAAAATGTTTAATGTTTTTACGTAGGACCGAGTATAACAGTCGTTTTGGACATTTTGGTGATTTTTCGAGTTTTGCCACAAGTTTTTAGGGAATTTTGAAGGAATTTTTTAAATCTTTGAGATTACAAAGATTTGCACTGATTTGAAGAGATTTTTTAAAGATTTTTTTTAACCTGTCGACGAGATTTACGGGCTTGTCTGACTAATAAGTAACAAAAATCTTCAAGTCTTTGCAAATCTTAAATCTTTGGTCAAAAAATCCTTGGAAATCTTTTAAGAATCTCTAAAAATTTCTAAAAAATTTGGGAAATCTTGAAAAAAAAATCAAATCTGTAAATCTTTAATAGAATCAGCACAAATCTTGAAAAAAATTGCTTCGACAACATTTGCATTTGTCTGACCCCTCCGTCGAATTTCTGGAAAAAATCACCATTTACGGACAACGCCATCTAGTGACAACTTTTTAAAACTCTAAAAACATTTCATTAATTTTAATTTTGAGAACTAATCTGCAAAGTAACGAAACACGCTTTCGTATATTTTGTTACAGGTGTCGATTTAGCGCCGTTGAAATGGCCCGGATTAAGTATAAGAAATTCTTTTAATTTTTTTCATTAAACCATGGAGCCACTAAAGTGTTTAGTGGGTCCATGGTTAAACCTAATTTCTAGCCCTTCTTTAAGCCTTTTACCACGTGGCATTGTTTTAATAATGACTCGATCACCTACTAATGCTGGTTATTGTTGTGAGTTTTCTTCGCGCCTGAAATTGTTTTGTTCAAGCAGTCGAGGTCTGGCTCTGCTCCGAGAAGGTTCTTCTCTGTTTCTTTCTATTTCTTTTTCTTTCTATTGGTGTATGGTTTCGTTGTCTCATGCATTTTCTCTCTTCTTTGTTTGTTGGTTGCTTGCTTTGGTTTCATACTTTGTCTATCTTCTATATTCAGCTCTCTCATTACTTTTTTTGTGTTTGATGGAGACATCACAGCCAGTTGTAATATAATGATATAATGATATGGGGTCCCATTTGGCTAGGCTCATTGTATCAGGTGCATGTTTCAACCACATCCATGCCAACAATTACAACTTCATAACAATATATTCAACTCTACATCCCTCTCTGACAAGAAAAAACATTTAGAGAATGAAAGCCTTACAAATTATTATGGTTTTTATAAAATTTCTTATTGTATTAAAGTTACACAACACTTATATAAAGATTACATTCTTTTCTCAAACATATCCATACAAAGTCCAACAGCTATTGATGAGCGGAATACAATGATTCCCACACCTCAATACCATAATGGCTCTCTTTAAGGTCCTTGTGGTAAATTAAAAATCTCTGATTTTCAGGTCATATATCTTATTTGTTTCTTGGTGATAGACAATATAAAAAAATAAGTTTAATGCTACTGGCAGTAACAATCAAGAGCATAAAGCTCATGGACTTTTTGCCCACCATACCACCCATACCATCATACCAACATCATATCTCCCACACTCCACAATCCACTTCTTGTCTACACCTCATATATATATATATATTATATATATGGTAATAATTTGCTATTACCAAGTACATCAGTTGGTTGATTTCTCAGTGCCTCAGCGGTGGAGCATTTGACTGCAGATCGAGAGGTTCCTGAAGGTGGATTAGTGATTTATCGTCATCTAAACTCTTGGAGAATGAGGACACACGTGCAGCTATTTTAGAAAACCATAAGGTCATCATTTATTCACATAAAACAAAATAGCACCATATCATAAACACAATACAAAAGAATAAATTGCGACGTAAGATAATAGTAAATCATATTTCCAAAGGCTTGGGCTGCCCAATGGTAACATCAATCTCTTCAAATGTTGAAACACATTTCACTAACATTTATTTCACTCTAACGTTCCAAACGTTAATTATCAAATACTGTATAACACACACACAGTGAGCTCCAAAATGCACATCACATACTTGCAAAAATCTTTTCGTACAGACAATATTATTTATACATACAGTAGTATCAATTCAACAATACCTAATCATTTCTAAATAACAGTTCAAACATCTTAATACACTACACTTTACATTTAAATTCACAAAAGACCGACATTTACTTCCACAACTTCCCCTGTCTACACTGTCACTTCTAATACAGTGAGATTAGGGGTTTACGATTCATGTCCGGTATATTACGAAACTCACGTCTAAATTGGTACATAAAATCACTCCCAATGGGGGAATCCCTTACAATTCCTGGTTTAACTCCTCATGTCACCACCCAATCATAGCAACCGAATTCTTAGAAACTAACAACAATAGGCATACAATAACGATTATAAATAAACAATAATATTCAACTCAATTCTAACAACTGATGATGGCTTCTTAACATCTTGTGATATCTTTCTTTCTTAACTACTGTTAATGTCGAGGCGATTCGAGGCCTAGTAAACACTAGTATGGTTGGGATTAAATCTTCTCGGACTAAATTTATCTGAAACCTTCCGCCATCGGGCTTAAAAGGCGGGTAACAATCAAGAGCTTGGGGTGATTGTTAAATGGATTTATATACGGTAATTTGATATTTTAAGTACAGTTGGGAGTAATTGTGTTTTTATATAAATTTACTTAAAAAAAAAACGATTTACGGCTATTGCATTTTTAGCAAAATCGAACAATTCCTTGGCACTGTTCTGTTTCTAAAAATTAAAAAAATTTAAAAAAAATGTACAGTTGGGGATATAACTCAGTGGTAATAGAGCATTTAACTTCAACTTCTGGTGCTATCTTTCTTTTTTGAATTAAACAATAAATTCTAACAAAAAATCTCGCTTGGTGTAATATTGTGTACCAGTGACTGTCAAAACTGTCTCAATGATGGAGACAGTTGGCTTAAATCTCAAATAACTCAAAACTTGTCAAATCAAGACAATTTCTAGCCCTTCTTTAAGTCTTTTACCACGTGGCATTGTTGTAATAATGACTTTGTCAATTACTATGCTGGTTATTGTTGAGAGTTTTCTTCGCTCCTGAAATTGTTTTGTTCAAGCAGTAGAGGTCTGTCTCTGCTCTGGTTCGGTTCTTCTCTATTTCTCTCTGTTCCTTTCTATTTATTTTCTTTCTATTGTTGTTTGGTTGCTTTGTCTCATATATTTTCTCTCTTCTTTCTTTCTTTGTTGGTTGCTTTGGTTTTATACTTTGTCTTCTATAATTTTCTACTTGGGATTCTTGTCGTTTATCATTTGCATAAGTGTAAAAGTTATTGCACAACACTTGTCTCGTGTTAAATTTATATATTCTAAATATAAATATACTGTATATTTAACTCTTATTATGTTATACATCCCCCTCTCACATTTTTTTTTCTTGGAAATAAGTGTATTAAATATTATACATACGTAAAACATCGGGATGTAGGATTGTAGATTTTCAGCGATTAGTTTGATGAAAAAATCTTGCTGGCCATTTTAGTTCAAAGTAGCTACGTATACGGCCTATCTCTGTGAAGTGTGATGGCACGAGGAATTAAAACTTTTTTCGAAACATGACGGGTCAGAAATGCAGTCTTGAGTAATAAAATCGCTGCGTACACAAGACGAATTTTGCGATTACTAGTTTTTCCGGTACGTACCGGTAGTTCAATTTCTATCGAAGAAATGCCGTTTTTCTCAAGATGCAAATAAATCCAACAAATTTCCATTAAAATCAACAATTACGTTGAGAATTTGCTCAAATGGCACTGGACGACACGTGTTCACTTGATAATAAACAAAGCCAAGTTACTCTACAATTGCCGAAATTAAAAGAAATTGCAACATTTTTCTTAGGAAAAACTGAAATGAGTTGCCTCTAAAAAAATACTTTCATTATCGCTATTTATTCCACGAGGAAGAAAAGAAATAATTTTATGATTCTTAAAGAAAATAAATTAATAATAAAATTAAAAAAAAAAAAAAAATAAGTTTCCAATTTTTTTTTTCACTTTTTACATACTTTTCTTATGGTACCTTCAAAAACATAAAATGAATTGAAATTTTCACTTTTCACAAATTTTTAGGTAAAATCAGTGAAAATCTGTTCGATTTTTTGATTATTTTTTACTTTACATAATCAAAAAATTGTAAAATTCTTTTTTCTACTTTTGTCTTGTAATTTTTTCATTTTCAAACAATGAAATTATTTTTTCTCATCTTCTCGTGACTTTTAAAAATATTGTTACCGGTATTGTTATTTTTGGCGCTGTCATAGAGTTAAAAATAACAATAACTGATTTTAGCGTGGCTGCTGCTTCGGCTTCGATATCGATATTAAATGACTCTTTTTTTTTGTTCATTTTGTACGTTTCAAATCAAAAACCCGACCTCGTGAGCGGCTACTAAGTGACCGGTTTCAACCGGTTCATGTTCGCCAACCGAATTCCTTTCACCTTTGATTTTTAATGAAAATTTTTAATGTTTCTACTGTATCTTAGGACCGAGTATAACAGTTGTTTTGATTAGTAATTTTAGTAATTTTTCGAGATTTACCACAGATTTTTAGGGAATATTGAAGGATTTTTTTAAATCTTTGATTTTTACAAAGATTTGCACTGATTTGAAGAAATTTTTAAAGAAATTTTTAAAGATTTTTTAACCTGTCGACGAGATTTTCGAGCTTGTCGGACTAACAGGTAACAAAAATCTCTTTAAGACTTTGCAAATCTTAAATTTTTGGTCAAAAAATCCTTGAAAATATTTTTAAAATCTCTAAAAATTTCTAAAAATCTTTGTGAATCTTGAAAATAAAATCTGTCAGTCTTTAATAAAATCATAACAAATCATGAAAAAAATCTCTTCGACAGCATTTGCGTTTGTCTGACCTCTTGGTCTGACTTCTCGAAAAATTATCATTTACGGACAACACCATCTAGACAACCTTTCAAAACTCTAAAACATTTTATTTCATTTCTAGGAGAAATACAAGGAATCGGTTGTTTTGAGAATCGACGAATTAAGCTACGAACGATGGTTGTACGAATTGAAACGATGCATTCGTCAAGTCATTCGGCAACTGCGGAATCTACGCTTTGGCTCATTTCGAACGACCAACGAAACTGCGGATTCATGGAATTGGTCAACTACAAAAGGAAAAGCAACAAGAGCAAGAGAATTCGTACAATCTTCAACGTAGCGTTCACGGAAAGCAAATCGTGCGTGGACGTCTACAGTCATCAGAAATGGATATACTTACCCTTAATTCTGAGAACTAATTTGCAACTAACGAAGTGATTCGAAGTAAGTATAAGAAATTCTTTTAATTTTTTCGTTAAACCTAATTTCTAGCTCTACTTTAAGCCTTTTACCACGTGGCATTGTTGTAATAATGACTCGATCACCTACTAGTGCTGGTTATTGTTGAGAGTTTTCTTCGTGACTGAAATGGTTTTGTTTAATCAGTAGAGGTCTGTCTCTGCTCTAGTTCGGTTCTTCTCGTTTCTCTCTGTTTCTTTCTATTTCTTTTCTTTTCTTTCTATTGGTGTTTTATTTTCTCTCTTCTTTCTTTGATGTTTGCTTTGGTTTCACATTTTGTCTTCTATTTTTTCTATTTGCAAATCTTGCACGTACAGCTGCAGCTAATCTTTCGTCGGTGGCGGTCCGTTCATGATCCCTTTGGTCGCCCGCTGCAACCACCGCGTGCTCACGAACAGCGGCGGTTCCCATCTTTAAGTCATCAATTAATTCTTGTTTCGCCTCTTGAACTCTTGCTGCATGCTGTTGACCTTCTATTCTTTGTTCTTCGTCAGCTTCTCTGGCGCTCTGGGTATGAACATCTCGAGCCTGTTTTATCATTTCTGCGGCGTTGCAGATTTGCCCATCTAGTCGCCCAAATGCTTGGTTGACTCTCCGAGCTAGTGCTCTCGCGGTGCATTGGTTTTCACTATGGGCTCGAAGGTGATGGATTCGTCTAATAAGAACATTTCGCTCATTTTGGGCATTTTCGGGCTTGTAAGCAACAAAAATCTAAGTCTTTGCAAATCTTAAATCTTTGGTCAAAAAATTCTTGGAAATTTTGAAAAAAAAAATCTGTAAATCTTTAATAGAATCATCACAAATCTTGAAAATATATCTCTACGACAGCATTTGCGTGGTCGGACTCCTCGAAAAATCACTATTTACGGACAACGCCATCTAGTGAAAACTTTTCAAAACTCTAAATATTTGGGATCTTTCTACTTGAGATCATCTGCGTTTGGTGCATGTGTGTTGCATAACACTTGTCTTGTGTTAAATTTCTATATTCTATATATCCAACTCTGACAAGAAAAAACATTTAGGGTTCTCGAGAGAAATGAAAGCCTTACACATTATGTTTTTAATAAAATTTCTTATATTAAATATTACACAACACTATATAAAGATTACATAACACATTTCTAAATGTCTAAATTAATTTCAAATTGTACATTAATTCAAATAATACATGTCTTTTTCAAACATATCGCTAGCAAAGCCCAGCTATATTGATGAGCGGGATATAATGATTCCCACACCACAATATTTTGTACACTTTATCTTTAAATTCTGATAAAGTCATAGCTACTTGTATCTTCTGTTGCCTTTTCAACCGTCGGATCGAGTGATCCATGATCATATAGGCCTCGCCTCGCCGTCTGTTAAAGTAACCCATTCAGATGGTGGTATAAAACAACCTTAAAACCATAACAGCAACATAACTTAGTAACATAGCAATAATAACTTTACTAGGGGTGATTGTTATTGTTAACCACACCACCCACACCAACATCACATCAACACCATATCCCACAAACACCTGCACCCACACTACCCACACCCCTTTACCCACATTCCATACCCACACCCAACATTCTGAACATCACACATCGCCACATTTACACCTTAATCTCTTATTCCTCACTCTCACCTCTCACATTTCTCCCACACTTACACATCTCACACACCACATCCTCCCACTCTCTCTCTCTCTCTCTCTCTCTCTCTCTCTCTCTCTCTCTATATATATATATATATGTATATGTATATATATATCTCTGTATATGTATATATATATATATAGGAGGGTACCACTCTCTCTCTATATATATATATATATATTGTGATATGCCAGAAGGCATTTATATATCAGAAGGTATTTTTCCGAGACTGTAGTCTACATAGAACTTTTTTTCAAAGCCTTGTCTTTCTTAAGACTGTAATAATAGCAACCAAAATCTTAGAAACTAACAACAACAACACTTGGCTTACAATAACAATTATAAATAAACAAAAATATCCAACTCTTAATTCTAACAACCGATGGCGCCGTAACATCTTGCGCTATCTTTTTTTTCTTACGTTTGTTTAATACTTGGTTCGTTATAGTTATTTTAACTCCTGTTAGTGTCGAGACGATTCGCGGCCTAGTAAACACTAGTATAATTGGGATTAAATAGAAAAGAATAAATTGCGACTTAAGATAATAGTAAATCATATTTTCAAAGGCTTGGGCACCCTACAGTAACTTGGGTGGCTCAATGGTAACATCAATCTCCTCAAATGTTGAAACAAAGTTCACTAACATTTATTTCACTCTTCACAAACGTTCCAAACGTTATTTTACTTGCTAAAATTATCAAATATATTGTATTAAATAATCGTGCTAAACATTAGATACGACTAATCTAAACATAACAATCAATGGAGTGGAGTTCACATTGAGCTCCAAAATGCACATCTTGTGATATCTTTCTTTCTTAACTCCTGTTAGTGTCGAGGCTATTCGAGACCTAGCAAACACTGGTATAGTTGGGATTATATCTTCTCGGACTAAATTTATCTGAAACCTTCCGCCATCAGGCTTAAAAGGCGGTAATAATCAAGAGCTTCGTGTGATTTTCTATGGGGTGATTGTTAATAGGTTTATATATCGTAATTTGCTTCATGTAATTGTGTTTTTATGTAAATGTACCTAGAAAAACGGTTCACGAGACACGACCATGGTATTTTTAGCAAAATCGGACAATTCCTTAGCACTGTTCTGTTTCTAAAAATTAAATAAAATAAAATTTTCACTTTAGAATTAATTTTCACTTTTTTATATCAAAAAAAGTAAAACTTCTTTTCCAATTTTTTTTTTCATTTTTTACAAACTTTTTCCTACCTTCAAAAACATAAAATGAAATAAAATTTTCACTTAATTTCACAAATGTTTAGACAAAATTAGTGAAAATCTGTTAGATTCACTTTATCTATTAAAAACATTTAAAAATTCTTATTTCTACTTTTGTTTTCCAATTTTTTCATGTTTTATACAATGAAAATTATTTTTTCTCACCATCTCATGACTTTTAAAACTATTGTTATTTTTGGCACTGTTAAAAATAACAATAACAATGATTATAGTATGGCTGCTGCACCAGCCTCGATATCGATATTAAGCGACTCCTTTTTGTTTATTTTATACGTTTCATATCAAAACGAACATTATTAGACTGATTCAGCTTTTCTCCTCTAGTCACAGATTGCGCTGATAGAAAGGAGTCCTCGTGTTTCAAGATGGTCTCCAGGAATCGAACAAAATCATGAGTAAATAAATGGAAGAAGTTGTAATTAGCGGTATTTCGGGTCGATTCCCACAATCGGACAACGTGTGGCAGTTTTTCGACCATTTATTCGACGGCGACGACACAGTCACGCAAGACCAATCGAGATGGCCTCTCGGTAAAAAAACAACAACTCAATGTTCGATTCACAAAACTCTTTTAAAACGAAATTAATCGTTAGGTTTATGGGGACTGCCACGCCGAAATGGAAAACTCAAGGATTTATCGAAATTCGACGCGAATTTCTTTGGTGTTCACGCGAAACAAGCGCACGCAATGACGCCGCAGTTACGAATTCTTCTCGAAGTCACGTACGAATCGATTTTCGACTCGGGAATTAACCCAGACTCACTTCGCGGCTCAAACACGGGCGTTTTCATCGGTGTCAGCGCCGTCGATTCCGAGGACACATTGACTCAAGACCCCAACCTAGTGAGCGGCTACGAAGTGACCGGTTTCAACCGGTCCATGTTCGCCAACCGAATTTCCTTCACCTTCGATTTTAAAGGCAAAAAGAATTTTTTTTATATATATATAATTTTTTAATGAGAATTTTATTGTTCTTATATAGGACCGAGTATAACAGTCGATACTGGTTCGTCTTCGGGTCTGACCGCTCTCAATCAGGCTCTACAGGCGATCAAGAGTGGAGAATGCGATTGTTGCATCGTCGGAGCGTCGAATTTATGCATAAATCCAGTTGTAAGTTTGAAATTACAGCGATTGGGACTTTTATCGAAAGATGGCAAGTGTAAATCGTTTGATTCAGAAGGTAAACAAACTAAATATATTTTTGTTGAAATTGGTTTTAGATACACTTGATTTCTTAAACTCGTGTAGACATTTTTCAAGACCTCAAATGTCTGGTTTTGATGTTTTTTTAAATGGTGTTACGATTCATTCTCTTAGTAGTTGGCTTCACTTAATTTTCTTATTTTTAAAAGTATTTTTAAATTGTTTTTTTTTTTTTTTTTGTAAACAGTCGGCGGTGTAATAGCCCCTACCTTTTTCAACCCCTCTTTTTTGTAATATGTTTAGCCTTGACTTGCATCACTTTTTCATCCTTAGTTAATTTTTATTTAGTTAAAAGTTATTACTCTGAGTTTAGTTTTCATTTATTTGTTTGGCAAGGTTAAGTTGCCTTTTCCAAGTTGCTTTAAGTAGGAACAAAATTTTCTGCGTTTGAGTGATTTTCTTCAACATAATTTCAATATGATTTTATTATACTAATTTGCTTTACAATTTTATTGCTAGTAATATTATAATAATTTCAGGACGTGGTTACGTGCGCAGCGAAGCCGTAGTTGCATTATTCCTCCAACGGGCGGGGCTGACAAAACGAATCTACGCCACGGTGCTTCACTGCAAACTCAACAACGATGGCTACAAAGAAGAAGGTCCAACTTATCCATCGGGAAAAATGCAAGAGCAACTTCTTCGCCAGACGTACTCGGAAGCGCACGTAGATCCGGCGGAAGTGACTTACGTCGAGGCCGACGGATCGGGCACGAAAGCCGGCGATTCGGAAGAACTGACGGCAATTCGCAACGTCTTTTGCCGCGATCGGTCTACACCTTTATTAGTGGGATCGGTCAAGTCGAACATGGGACACTCCGAAGCAGCTTCGGGTTTGTGCGGCATCGTTAAAGTTCTCCTGGCGGCGCAAAATGGAAGTTTACCTGGAAATTTACATTTTAAATCACCCATAAGTGGAGGGCAGGAGGGAAAATTAAAGGTAACCGGAAGTGAGACACAAATATTTTTTATTTTATTTTTAAAAATTAGATAGTGACCGAGCGGACCGATTGGTCGGGAGGTCTGGTTGGCGTGTCAGCGATCGGTTTTGGCGGTCTAAACGCTCACGTCGTGCTGCGATGTTACGAGAAGAAACCGGAAGTGGCTTTGCAGAAAGACGTAAAAGTTTTTTGCGTTTCCGGTCGCACCGTCGAGAGCGTCGAATCGATGCTGGAGTTCGTTAAAAGCAAAAACGACAAGGATTTGATCTCACTTTTCGTCGATTTGGCCGAAAAACCTTCGAAAAACTTTCTGCATCGCGGATACACCATTTTAAACAGCAAAACCTCGATAACCAAAGTGAACGAACTACTTTCTCCCGAGAAATTACCGATTTATTACGTCTTTTCCGGTTTCGGAAGTCAGTGGGAAGGAATGGGCGTCGATCTCATGAATTTGGACGTTTTCAACGAATCGATCAAGAAATCGGACGCGATTTTAAAACCTTTTGGAGTAAAATTGCGAGATTTTATCGAAAAACCTACTCCGCGTGCGCTGAATAATTTGGTTAATATTTTCGTCGGGATAACTGCGATTCAGATCGGGATTGTTGATCTTCTCAAACACATCGGAGTGCAACCGGATGGAATTGTGGGTCATTCGTTGGGAGAAACTGCTTGTGCCTATGCTGACGGATGTTTGACGCAAGATCAAACGATTTTAGCCGCTTATTGGAGAGGAAAGTCGGTTTTGGATGTCAATTCGCCGAAAGGAAAAATGGCTGTCGTCGGTAAGATTTTTTTGTGAAGAAAGTAAATGAAAAGTGTTTATTTTTTTCTGTTTTTAGTTGGTCTTACTTGGGAAGAAGTGCACAGATTGTGTCCACCTAGCGTCGAACCCGTGTGTCACAACACGGAAAAATCGATCACGATCGCCGGAGATAAAGAATCGATGGAGATATTTATGGAGGAGTTGGACGTGAAGAAGATTTTCGTGAAGGAAGTTAATACGTTAAATGTGGCGTTTCATGGGAGGTTGATTAAACACGCAGCGCCGAGATTCATGGCAGCCATGAAAAAAGTAAATAAAACTATTGCTATACTTGATGACGCTATCTCTACAATGCGCTACACAGATATCGAATTTTCAAAACAGTAGTTTAATGGAGGGTCGATTTTTTGGATTTTTGACTAAAGATTTGAGATTTCGAAAGTATTTTAGGGATTTTTTTTTTTACCTGTCGACGAGTTTGTCCGACCCTCGATTTTTCTGATTTGTTTTTGGATGACTTCGATGATTTTGAAAACCGGAAGTGACTAAAATTTCGTTATTTTGAGAGAAGGATTTCATGAAATCCGATTTTCAGTAATTGAAATTTTTGTCGATTCTCGAGATTATCAAAACAGATTTCTCAATAAGAACATTTACCAAACATTTACATTACATTTTCATTTTCATTACATTTACATTACCAAACTCAAATTATGATTTCAGCTAAGAATCAACCAAATCAGATTTTAACAAATCGATTTTGTGTTGAACGCACCTAATAGTACCAATCTCTTTCTCTCTCACTGCGCCATCATAGATTTTTTTTTCTTATTTTATTAAGGTAATTCCAAACCCTAAACCACGATCTGAAAAATGGCTGTCGTCTTCAATTCCCGCCTCGAAACTACACACAATAGATGCAGATATGGCGTCCGCGGAGTACTACGTGAACAACTTGGTCAATCCAGTTTTATTTCACGAAGCCGCCAAGAAAATCCCAACAAACGCAATTATACTGGAAATCGGACCTCATTCGCTACTCACACCACTTCTTCAACAACACGCAACCGGAAGGAAGGTTTTCGTGAGTTTCGGCAAAAGAACAGAACCAAACAACCTGCAGTACTTCTTAAGAAATATTGGGAAGTGAGTTACACAGTTTTTTTATTATAGTTTTTCGATTTTAATTTTAATTTTTTAGGTTATACATTAATGGCGTCAGTTGCACTTTGAGTAAACTTAACTCACTGCCAACGTTTCCGGTCGCTCAAGGAACTCCGACTATATCGCCATTGATACAATGGGATCACACCGAGACGTGGGCCACGGCGCCGTTGCATCGTTTTTTGGGAACCGGAAGTGCGGACGGAAGTAGCGTCGAAGTGGATATTTCGACCAACGAGTCGGAGGATTATTACTTAACTGGACACGTGATGGATGATGAAATTGTTTATCCGGTCGCTGGATATTTGGTAAATTTGGTGATTGTAGCAGTTGGTGTTGAGATTGTTTAATTAAGTTATTGTTTTTGTAGGTTTTAGCGTGGAAGGCAATTGCGAATTGTCACAAAAATGTGTTCGAGAAGATGGAAATTGAGTTGAAAGATGTATTGTTTCATCGAGTCGTGGTTCTAACAAAAATTGGTAATTAAAAGAAAAGGGAGGGGGAGTTGACCGATTTTGAAATTTCCGATTTTCATGATTTTCTCAATCAATTTATTATTTTTTTGAAAACTAGAATCAGTCAAATTTTTTGTGACTGTATCCGAACTGGACGAGAATTTCGTGATTCGCGAGAAGAGTCTCGTCGTTTGCACCGGTCGTTTTTCCATCGACGGAAGTTGCGTCGAACACACCCCGGCGCCCAAGATCGTAATTCCCGACTCGAATTATTTGAGTTCCAAAGACGTTTACAAGAAGTTGGCGCTCAGGGGATACGAATACGGACCGACGTTCCAGGGAATCGCGATCGCGAAAATGGACGGAAGTGTCGGCAGTTTGAAATGGAACGGCAATTGGGTGTCGTTCATCGACGCGATTTTGCAATTCTCGTTATTGAACATCGAAAACAAATTTATACAAGTCGAAGGAATACGAACCGTGAAAATCGATCCCGAAATTCACTCGGAGCATAAAAATCGAAGTAAGATTTTAAAATATCACATTTATTATACAAGAAATATTTACTAATGTTTTATAATTTGAAAGATTTTTCAGTTTTGGTAGATCCAGTGATGAAAAAATACACTTCCGGTGGCGTCGAGATCGTCGGGATAAAAGCGAGAGTTGTCACGAGACGCCCACAGATGGCGCCGTTGGTACAAGGTCAACATTTCGTCTCGTATTTCGACGATCAGTAAGTTCTTAACTTGATTTTATTTATTTTGATGAATCTAAAATTCGTGAAATAAATTTTTCAGTTGTTTCGAAATGTCGCCGCATCTAGAAAACGAGATGACCGATTACTATTTGTCGTGCATCAATAAAATCAGAAGAGGAATCACGAAATGGAAGCAAAACGGAAGTGGACAGTGCGATAAATTGGACAAAATTATAAAAGAAGTGTCCACTGTCATTAGGAATGATTGGACCGACTTCGACATGCCACTAATCAATCATCTTGAAGAAATTTTCACTTTACCCATCAAACCCAAACAGGAAGTGAAGAAATTAATCGATTCTTTGATGACGAGTGCGTCGACTGACCTCTGCTTCGATTCGTACCTCCAGCCATTGTTTCTCAAACCGTTACTGGACATCGTGAGTGACAACACGACGTTGAACAAACTCTTAGTGACCGAAGTGAACGCCGTGTCCAGTCGACTGGCGCAAGAAATCGTTAAATCGATCAAAACGAAACCGTTGATCGAAGTCGATTACGTCATCACCGCGAGATCTAGACAAGAGTTACCGGAAGTGGACCCTGGAGCGTTTTATGTGGACACTTGGGACCTGGAATGTCAACAGCGGCCGATAAATGTTGATTTGATCGTTGGGAAATATGTTTTGAAAAAGAATTTGAACGAAAATCAACATTCGTTGGAAAATATCTTCAATTCGCTGAAGAACGACGGATTTGCGCTTTTGATCCAACTTAAAGCCGACGATCCGTTGGTGCAATTCGTGTCGTTGATGGGTGATTTTCACGCGAACGAACAGGAATCGTTGATCATGCTGATGGAGATCGTCGGATTTAAAGTGGTTTCGGTGCGATCTGACGGGTTTTTGAATGAGGCTTATTTGATTCGAAAGGTTTGTCCAATTTTCTCTGTTTTGAAACGTTGTCACTAGATGGTGTTGTCTGTAAATGGTGATTTCTCGAGAAGTTTGTCTGAGTGGTCAGACAAACTCAATTGCTGTAGACGAGATTTGTGGGATTTACGAAGATTTTTACTAAGATTTCCTAAAATTCATACATTTTTTTGGATAATTTTTTAGTGATTTTTCGAGATTTATCACACATTTCTAGGATTTTTTATTAAAGCTCGTGGGACTAAGGAATTCGACAATCACGAAAGTCTCGTCGAAGGGTAAAAACAAATCTCTAAAAATCTCGTTAAATCTTTGGTCAAAAAATTTCCTAAAATCTTTGCGAATCTTGAAAAAAAATCTTCACAAATCCCACAAATTTCGTCGACAGCATTTGTGTTTGTCTGACCACTCGGTCGGACTTCTCGAGAAATCACCATTTACGGACATTGCCATCTAGTGACAAATTTTAAAACCCAACAAACATTTCATTTGTAGGTGAAATACAAGGAATCGGTCGTTTTGCGAATCGACGAATTAAACTACGAACGATGGGTGAACGAATTGAAACGATGCATTCGTCAAGTCAATTCGGCAACATCGGAATCTACGCTTTGGCTCATTTCGAACGACCAACCAAACTGTGGAATTATGGGATTGGTCAACTACTTAAGGAAGAGCAACAAGGGCAAGAGAATTCGTTCAATCTTCAACGCATCGTTCACGGAGAGCAATTCGTGCGTGGACATCGCGAGAGACATTTTCGTCAAGGATTTAGTCGCGAACGTCTACAGGGATCAGAAATGGGGATTTTTTTCCAACTTACCCTTAACTCTGGGAACTAATCTGCAACTAACGAAACACGCTTTCGTAGATATCGTTACAGTTGACGATTTACCGACGTTTAAATGGATCGAATCGCCGCTGAAATTCGACGAAACTTCGCCACATTTGTGTCGCGTTTATTACACGTCCGTCAATCCGCGCGACGTCATGTTATCGGACGGGAAACTGAGTTCGGACGAAGTGGGAATTGTCGATTTCGGGATGGAATTTTCCGGACGAAATGCGAAAGGGCAAAGGATTATGGGATTGTTGCGAAATTCGGCGATGGCGACGTCGGTGGAAAACGACCCGGATCTCACGTGGTTCGTTCCCGATTCGTGGACTCTGGAAGATGCGTCGACTGTGCCGTTGGTTTATACGACAGTTTATTACGCTTTGGTCGTTCGCGGTCAGTTGCAGGAATGCGAAAGCGTTTTGATTCATTACGGAAGTGGCAGTGTTGGTCAAGCGGCGATTCGTCTCGCTCTGAGCATCAAGTGCGTGGTTTATACGACGGTCGGATCGAAGCTGAAGAAGAAATTGTTGATGAAGAAGTTTCCCGAGTTGAAGAAGGAGAATTTCGGGTATTCGACAGATTGTTCTTTCGAGGAACAAGTGATGAAAGCGACTCGTGGAAAAGGTATTTGATGCGAAATTCATAAAATGAAAGTCTAAAGTTGCAATTTTTATTATTTAAAGGTGTTGACGTCATTCTGAATTTGGTCACCGATGATAAATTCGACGCCACTCTTCGCTGTTTGGCACCAGGTGGCCGTTTGCTTGAAATCGGGAACAGGAATTACTCCGACAACAAACTCGTGGGAATGGCCATGTTTTCGAGAAACATGTCGCTACACGGCGTTTTCGTCGACGGTTTATTCGGCAAACAAACAAAGTGCAAGAAAATCGTCGCTTCTCTGGTTCAAAACGGAATCACTTCCGGTGTGGTCGAACCGCTGGACAGAATAGTTTTCGAAGACGACCAAGTGCAAGACGCTTTCGAATACATGAAATCGGGTAAAAATTTCGGAAAAGTGTTACTTAGAATTAAAGACGAAGAAAGCGGAAAATTGACGCCATCAGTCACAATTCCAGCGATGGTTTTGGCGCAACCGAAATGTTTCTGTCATCCGAGCAAATCATACGTCATCGTCGAAGGATTGACGGGCGTTGGTCTGTCTTTAGGTCACTGGTTGGTCGAAAAAGGAGCCAAGTTTTTATTTCTCGTTTCGCGAAACAAAGTCGAAAACAACCATTTGACTTTTAGTTTGCAAAAGTGGCGACAGATGTCGGTCGACGTGAGAATGTGCGTGAAAAACTACATCGTTGCGCAGATGGCGAGAGAGTTGTTGAAAGAAGCGATCGAACAACAAGGAGCGATCGGTGGGATTTTTATACTCGTTTCCGGTTCCGGTGAAGAGTTGGGAGAGAATCCGACCGCGGAAAGTTTGAAATCGGCGTACGACGAAAAGATTTTGGGCACTAGGAATTTAGACAAAGGTTCTAGGAAATTGTGTCCGTCTTTGGATTGGTTCGTTGTTTTCGGAAACCGGAAGCCCGGTTTTGCTGATTCGGCCGCGGAACGGATCTGCGAAGAGAGACATTTCGACGAGTTCCCATCTCTGGCTGTCCAATGGGGAGAAATGGAAAACGTTGAATTTGGATTCGAAAAAGCAGTTCTGGATCCAGGAACAGTTCCCCTGAGGATTTCTTCGTGTTTTTCGATACTGGAACAATTCTTGTGTCAAAACTATCCGGTAGTGAGTTGTTACGTTTTGCCACCAGAGGAAACGACGACGAAATGGATTCAGTTGCCGAGGAAACCGCTTCTAGACACTGTGACGGATATTTTAGGCATTTCCGATTCGAAATCTCTCGTTTCGGAATATAGTATGTTGGATTTGGGAGTCGATTCCATCATTGGTCAACAAATAAAACTGACTCTCGAGAAAAGCTACAACATCGCTTTATCCGACGATGAAATACGGCGTTTGACCATTGGTCAGTTGAGGAACTTGAACGAGGGGTTGTCAAAAGAGAGTTTTTCGAGCATAAAGTTGTGGAAAAGTGTAAATATCGTCAAGTAAGTGGTTAATTTTAGTTGAAAAGTGATTTTTATTACATATAATTTGTGTTTTTTTACAGTTACGAGTTGAGAGAATTGGTTCCGTCGCAGTGCGTGGTCAAGTTAAATTCGGTCGAAACGTCGTCTGATTATCCGTTATTCGTGATTCATTCGGTGGAAGGAAACACGTCCATGTTTAAAACGTTAGCGCAGCAGTTGTCCGTTCCCGTTTACGGAATTCAATTCACCCTAGCGGCTCCGAAAGAAAACGTAGCGCAATTGGCGCAGTTTTACATTCGGGTGCGTAGTTACATTTAAATTCAGTTGATCTGAGTGTTTTTTTTTTTAATGATTTTTTTTTTACATAGGAGATGCAGAAAATTCAACAAAGTCCTCCGTATAATTTGGCGAGTTACTGCGTTGGATGTGCGATTTTATTCGAGATGGCGCTGCAACTTCAAAACTTGTACTATGCCTTAGATGCGATTCGTTGTCTCATTTTTTTGGAAGGATCTCATTGTCCAGTATCGCGTAAGTAAAAGATTTTAATAAAAAGTAAAGTTTTGTTAGATGAAATTTTAATTTTAGTTCAGTTTCTACAAAGTACCGAAACTCAGAATCAGTTTCAAGTGGCCATTTTGAATTATTTCGTTCTACATTTCACCCAAGTCGATTCGGCACAGGTGGTTAAAATGTAGAAACAAATTATCAGACATTTTTAGTTGTGTTTTTATGGAATAGGTGGCGTCAAATCTTCGAGATATTCCAGCCTTAGCTTCGAAATTGGAGTTTGTTACGGACACTATCATGAGTTTAGGCTTAGCGGTGAATCGCGATTCCGTTAAATCGGCTGCGCAAATGTTTTTAACCTGCGCCGAAATGGTTCGAGATTACGCGCCGAAAGAAAAGCTCAAGTCGCCCGTGGTACTTTTACGAGCGACTAACAACGATTTCGTGGTGAACAAATTAGGAATCGATTATTCGCTCGGAAAAGTAAGTTGGTTAGGTAAATCTTTAATGGTGATAATTGATTGGTTTATTTATTTCTAGGTTTGTCGGGCACCGGTCAAAGTCGAAGTGATCGACGGCGAGCACGAAACGTTTTTACAGGATCCGAGTGCGGATCATTTGGTGCGATTGCTCAACCGGTTGCTGAGTTGATGTTTTTGTTGGATGTGTATTTTGGCAAGAAATAAAATTTCAGAATAATTGCGGATCAATCATGTTTATCTTTTATTTTTTTATTTTTTTAATTATTTGTTTCAATAGGCTTAGAAGTTAATAATACTTTGTCGCATGAATTTGTCGAAGTTGTATTTTAGGTACCGGTATGTGTTGTTTTCTATGATTTTTGCGATGGGATTTTGACAGCAGATGGAGGGATTGTGTGTCGAAGATAAAAGAAATTGTTTTTTTTTATTTTATTGATAGATAGCGGGAAAAATCGAATGTGACGACACGTACTGCGCATGAGTAAAAAAAGATAGCCACATGCGAGTTTCGCGACCTTGTTGCGATAACTAAAATACCGGTAAGTAATTTTCTAAAACTTAACAAACCAAATTTCTCACTGCGGGAATAACTGGGTCAAAGTATTTTCCCTCAAATATTCAATTTAACCACGCTTTACTAATAGAAAAATTGTACATTTTAGATTTTAATCGACGATGGGCACCTGAAAACGATGAAAATTGCATCAGGAGACGTATCGAGGAAGACGACGTCTGCTTGAAAGAGAGAGGAAACAACACGATGCTGAACAAACTCGTAGTGACCGAACTGAACGCGGTGTCCAGTCGACTGGCGCAACACAAATCGTTAAATCAAAACGAAACCCATCACTGCGATCGATCTAGATTCGAGTTAAGTATTCTTTAAACCTAATTCCTAGCCCTACTTTAAGCCTTTTACCACGTGGCATTGTTGTAATAATGACTCGATTATTTACTATGCTGTTTA
This sequence comes from Geophilus truncorum, assembly GCA_034695745.1. Taxonomy (NCBI): domain Eukaryota; kingdom Metazoa; phylum Arthropoda; class Chilopoda; order Geophilomorpha; family Geophilidae; genus Geophilus; species Geophilus truncorum. The sequence goes on along the minus strand of JAQFZP010001268.1, from coordinate 1,417 downwards.
TTATTGAGAGTTTTCTTCGCGCCTGAAATTGTTTCGCTAAAGCAGTAGAGGTCTGGCTCTGCTCTGGTTCGGTTCTTCTCTTTTCTCTCTGTTTCTCTCTTGTTTTTTCATATTTCATATTTTTCTCTGTTTCACTCTATATTTGGTTTAGACGTTGGTTGCTTTGCCTCATGTATTTTCTCACTTCTTTCTTGGGTGTTTGGTTTTTTTTTTTTTTTTTTTTTTTTTTTTTTTTTTTTTTTTTTTTTTTTGTGCTTTCTTCTATGTTGAGACCTATAAAAAATTGTAGTTTAATTGACCTTTACTTTGCACAGTTTTTTTTCAAAAAAATTTAAAATTTAAAAAGAATGTATGTTCGTACAATTATTTTTCATGCACTTGGTCTCAAAAGTGCTTTGGAGTTAAAGAATAAAAAAATTAAAAAAATAGCAATTAAAAAAAAAGTAGAAATAGATTATTATAGTTAGTTAGCGTGTTTGATCTCTATAAATACATATACAAAATTTTAAAACAAAATGATAGGACGCTGTGCACTTCAAAACTAAACTTTACACTTCACAATTTATTACACAAATATACCAGCACACATATTTAATACGATACTCTCTTAACTCACGTTAGGTAAATCCACGTATACAAGTGGTAAAAATCAAGAAAATAAACTTCAAATTTACCCTTGAGAAGCCACTTGGTGGAGACATCAGCCATGTTGGCTTTCCCACTTCTAGCTACCAGTATCAAATTATATCTTCCCTTTACAAAAATTCATTCATAGCATAATGATATTTGATATCATATGCTTCGTCCTCTTGTTCTCAACTGTGTTCTTTGTCAAATGAATTGCAAAGCAATTATCACAAAACACAGTTGGGACTGTTACCGTACTGATTTGTACCTGAAAATTGTTTAATTGTTTAATGTTGCTGAGCTCTGTATTTAACGAATTATAATCACAATTCTCTTATTATTAAATACACTTTACTATATATAATTAATTAATTTATGTCATATCACATTAAACATTTACATATTTACAATTATTAAGGTACCGGTACCACATATTGATATATACAGACAATGAATGCCTGCCTATTGCTAAACATCAAAGATACCTTAAAAAATCATGTTACAATAGATACACTGAAATTACATAATAAATCCAGGTAAACAATCAGTAAATTATACATTATTTTTCTACACTTACGTAATCCGTTATGTTCATGTTCGAGTCATGTTTTATTGTGAAACAAGGAATGGTGTTTGAGTTGTTGCGTCATCTACACGTTTTCTTTAGGCAATCAGGGTTTTACATGATTGTAGAGAACGGGCAAAACGGACAAGTTAGGCAAGAGGTTAAAGATGTCGTAGCAATTAATTTAGTTTTAAGAATAAGGTGAGATGGTGTTGAATGAGTTTG
>JAQFZP010001267.1:0-20828 GCA_034695745.1 Geophilus truncorum | reverse complement strand
AAAAGTCAGGAGTGGAAAATTCAGGGTTTTTTAAGTGTGAAAGTCAGGGAAAAGAGTGTGTTAATAAATGGGACCCTTTAACAACTTATAAATGTAATTCACACTCTCTAAACTCTAATACAAATCAATAACTCAAATAAATTTTACAATCATATATTACAATCACTAAACTATCACTTACACTTGTACAATAATAAATGCATCAACAACATCATATAATTCCCTTGAGTGCAATGGCCACTTCTAATGCCAATGCATCCCAAGGGCCCATGGTGACACAATCAAGTAATACTTATATCTGAACATATACAGTATAACATCATAATTCGAAAAATATTATGACAATAGAATGACAGAATACAAGATATCTGGCCTCGTTCTACTTGCAATAAAGAGTAGACTCCCAATCGCAAACCTATACAGGAAATCTAGCACTTGGCTGCCCTCTTTGGGCTTCTCTACAATGACACCTTCATTGCCTGGCAACCATATATCAATATTCTTCTTTTACCCTTCAATTACAGCTACCCCAATCCTAGGCGATTACGAGCCATGTAGACAAGATGTCTACAACAGCACTTCAGCTCCGAGATAGAAATCTCTTTTCACCAATAGAGGGGATATGTTTAAGCCAATCAGATGTCATTGACAACATTGATAACATCATTTTAGGGGAGAGACTGAAAGTAGGTCATAACCTGCTCACCTCTTTTCCTCTCCTCTTTTTTACCGGGCAGCCTAACCAAAAATATCTCATAGGATTTTAAGGGGCAGCATTGCGATGGGTGACACGCCGATCGCTAGCGCCAGCTATGGGCAAAACCCACAACTAAAAACAAACGAAATCGAAACTTGTCACACAAATTAAAAGACAAAGTTGACGAATTTTTTAAAAGCGATAAACTTTCGACCTCAATCTCAAATACAACAACTTTTAACAACAAATCACGCCATCTACTGAGATTCCACCCAAGTTACAAAATTTTACTATTTTCTAACTATGAAACAGGAGAAAGTCATGAGATAAAATAAAAATTGTAACTTATTTACACCGAGATAAGATAGATGAGTGAAAATGACCAACTGACCACCGGTCACTCAACTCTTGAGTCAGGTTTAAGTGTTAAAAAACCACTAGATGAGTTCGTTTGTTATTTGTACTTGCGTAAATGTCGTTTAAACTGGGTTAAAACGAGATTTACACACTTTTGGCGGCCATTTTTTTCGACTTTGATCGAGAAAAATGAGAAATTTACACAAGACTTCTTATTTACACAAGATTTTACACACGTGTAAATAAACGAACCCAACTACTGTAAACACAACATGTGTACGAAAACTTAGATAAGAAACTAAAAGTTAAAAATTAGTTCACGTTTCGGGTAAAAAAAAATGGGTTCGTTGGGTCGCAACCGGTTGCAACTGGATGTTGGTAATTATAGATATAATTGCGAAATGGGTGAAATGCTTTAAAGTGGTTCCTACTCGATTTTTGTGTGGAAAAAAATGATAAGGAGATGACACGATAATGTAGGCGCATGACATGACTCACACCCTTTTGTACTGGCCATTTGGGATATCTTTGGTACAAAGTCCGAGTTTGAGGTTGGGCCTATTTCCCGAATTGACTTTAGACGATGGCTGTGGCATGCGAGAGGTCGGTCAAAGATTTGGCCGAGTGCGTCAAGTTAAATGCGGTGGTTATTGACAAGTTGCACAATATTGCAAATAGAGGTATATTTGGGTTTTAAAAATTTTTTTTTGGTGTGATTTTTTAATTTTCGCAGTTTTTTAAAAGGGTTTTTTGGGTTTTTAATTTTTTAATTTTTTTTTACTTTTTTGGGTTTTTTTTTGAGGTTTTGTGGGTTTTGAGATTTTAAAAAAATTTCAGTGTAATTTTTAATTTTTATGATTTTTTTTTAAGAGTTTTTGGTTTTTATATGATTTTTAGGTTTTTAAATTTTTTTGAGTTTTTTTTGGATGTTTGTGAAGAGTTATGGATTTTTTTTACATTTTTTTTTGAGCTTTGGAGGTCTTTGAGATTTTTAGATTTTTGGGGTGGTTTCGAGAATTTCGGGGGTTTTGGGAATTTTGGGATATTTAAAAAAACATTTTTTGTGAGTTTTTTGAGTTTTGTGATAAGTTTTGAACTTTTTAAATTTTTTGGTTTTTTTTTTTTTAGTTTTTGCGATATTTTTATCCCAAAATATTCTGCATAATTTTAAATTTTTGGGTTTTAGATTTTTACATGATTCTTCAGGTTTTTAAAATTTAAAAGGTTTGTGAGAAGTTTTGAGTTTTAAAATTTTTTTGGTTTTTTTTTTAGGTTTTTGAGTTTTATGGTAGTTTTATAATTATAAGGTTGCAAAAGAATTTTTAAAGTAACTTCTAATTTTTACAATATTTTTGGGTGTTTTAAGTTTTTGTATACGTTTTTTGGGTTTTGGGATTTATAAAAAAATTTTTTTTACCTAATTTTTAATTAAAAAAAATGTTTTTTTTGCAGAAAAATGCAAACCGGAAGTTAAGGATGAAAGTGTGCGGATTGTGGTACCGGTAGATAGAAATAATAAATTGATGCACAGACTGATACAAGTAATTAATTATTTTTTGGTTTTTCGTAAATTTTAAAATTAAAAAAAAAGAAAATATTGGGCGATGTTATAAATTTCTAATTAAATTACGTCACTTTTTAACGCAAACTTAGTAATTTTCAATTTTTAACATTTTTAAACATTTTTAAAATAATTTTTCAATGTAATTTAAAGAATTTTATCAATTTACAACAAAATTTTATCCTTTTTCGGTATTTTAATCAAATTTATATTTTTGAACATTATTTACACATCTTCATTCACTTATAGTATTTTATCAACATTATCTATCATTGCTTTTACTCATATTAAAAATTTGTGAATGATTTATCAACATTTTTAAAGCAACATTCAGAAATTGAGATTAAATCACTTCCGTTTGCATACCGAAAATTTCACAATTTTTTAATTTTTTTTTATTTAAAAATTGTTTTAGGTTGCAGAGAAACAGGAAAATGGAAGACTCGAGTTAATATTGACGCAAGGGGTCGTAATGGCGCTATCTGTCATCGTTATTTTGCTGTTGATTGTTTATATAATATTAGTGTGTTCGGATAGAATGCATTTCCCATGCTGTTATTCGTGAAATTAACCCTTTTTTCGTATTTTTGATATATTTTTGTATTAATTTTGTAAATATCATTTTATAAAAAAAAATTAAAAAATATGAAATTTTCAAGAAAATAAAAGTTTTCGCAAGATAAAATTACCACAAACTTATTTTGACTCAAATTTCTTAGCGGAATTTCTCAAATTTATATTTAAAAACTTAGAAACACAACGCCATGTATCAACGACTGTATCAAACTATATTTCAAAAATTTTCCAGAAAACGTGTAGCAAACTACACTTCGTTGAATTTCGTAACGAGGTTTCATAAAATATTACGTTATATAAAATAATTCAGAAGTGTTAAGTAAATGGTAATAAGAAAATGATAAAAAAAAAAGATAAAAACATTCCTCACTACACCGCCATCTATGGATAAATAGCCCAAACCTCGAGATGAACCGGAAACTTCATATCCACGTGCAAAACTAGGTCAAAACACGACTAAAACTCAATTTCTCACACATCCATCTCCAACTAACAAAAAATCGACAATGTTTAAATAAATTTAAAATTCTTCACTCGCAGTGAATTAAAAAAAATTCAAAATGGAGGTAACCGGAGACAGAGTCAGATAGGATTAAGCAATAACATCAAAAATCAAGTCGAAAAGCGATGTTACTGCAGCTAATTCGGCGTCAAATCACGGCAAACAGCCCTAACGGTCCTAACAGCCTTTTCAGACCAAAATACAGCTCTGGGTACGTAAATCGAGCGAAATACCTGCAGAAACTGAAAGACGACGGCGCCGAGTGCACGAAAGCGAGGCAAAATGGGTTTTTTGTTTACTTCAATAAAAATCGCGTTTTGGTTCGGAGAGACAAATCACTGCCAGTTGGACCCTTGTGGTTACCTTACGAAGGTTTGATAATGTCGGCAAAATTTGTAGATATTTTTTTTTTTTTAGTGAAATTTTTGAATTTTTATGGAATTTATTTTTATAGCGACGTTGAACGCGTTTTCGAAGATGAATTTGAGGTTGGATTTGGAGAGTTCGGTGCTGTTGGATGTTTCCGACGAAGGAAATGTGAGGTTTGCAGTTCAAGTGTATCCGATTGATGATGAAAAAACGCAGGATTTGGAGATGATGTTCGGCGGCATGTTTCAGGAGTTGAGAGTCGTGATGACGTTTGCGAAAGAAGATATGTCGAATTTGACTCGAGTATGAAGAAAAAGAGAAGGAAAAATGTGAAATCTCGAAAATTGTTGATAATTTTCAAGGATTTTTTTTTTTGAAGTTTTTTATTTTTTTTTAGAGGATTTTGTGAATTTTTTTTTCATTATTTATGAGATATTTGAATTTTTTTTAAAATTTAAATTCAGAAAAAAAAATCATGAATATAAAAAATCTGTGATAAAGTGAAGAAAAATTATGAGTTTTTGATTTAGAAAAAAAATTTAATTTAATAAAAATGATAAACTTCAAAAATCCTTGAAAAAGCCTCGGAAATTTGTGATTTTTGATTTTATATTTTGTAAATTGTTTTGTAATTTTTGAGATTTTTTAAATTTTTCTTGAAATATAATTTTAAAAATTACATTTTATAATTAATTTCTGTTTTTCTCTTTCTGATAGGGCAGGTCCTTGTTGTATTGGCATCTAAAGTCACAGTTTTGTTCTAATTGTGGAGTACAAACATTGAAAAACTCCGCTGGAAGTCACCGAGTTTGTTCCGCGTGTCAAATGGTTCATTATCCCATCGTAAGAGTCAAAATTTTGATTTATTTTGAAAATAAATGATAATTTTAGAATTTTTTCTATTTATAGTTATGGCCATCGGTGATGGGTTTGGTTTTCGATAAACAAAATTGTCTTTTAGTGCGACAAAAAATGTATGCAACTGGAATATACACGGCTGTCGCTGGGTTTGTGGAAGCAGGTGAAAATTGCCACCTAGTGTCGATAAATAGCCTTAAATTTTTTTAAATTTATTATTATTTTTTAGTATTTAATTGAGATCTTATTAAAATTGATGAAATCAATGAATAAAATTATTAAATTCTAAGTTTTCTTTTAATTAGTGACACTTTTCGATAAGAGATTTGACATTATTTTTTATTTATTTAAGGTGAAACTCCGGAAGAAGCAATAAGAAGAGAAATAGCTGAAGAAGTCGGTTTAGAAGTCGAGTCCCTCGAATATATTCGTAGTCAGCACTGGCCGTTCCCAATGTCATCGCTCATGATCGGTTTTTTAGCGAGAACCAAATCGGATCAAAAAGTTACTCAAAACAAACATTATGAAAAATTCAACTTTTACTCAATAATTTTTTTTTTAATTTCTAGTTGAGTTTAGACATCAAAGAAATCGCAGACGCACAATGGTTCGATTTCAAAACAATAAAATCAGCGTTAGAACTAGTCACAAAAGACCCTATGGTCGTAACTAAACCTCAAAGAAGTCAGTTATTAGTTCCACCACCGGGACCACTCTCTTATTACCTATTAAACGAATGGATAACTAGAAATAGTTAAAGTACATGTGAACTGAACTGGTTTATTATTAAATGTCAATTTACACATCACAAACAGTAATTGATCGTCGCCAAATAATTTTTTGACGCGTTAAATTTTGTAAAAAAAAAAAAAAGATCGCAAACACTGAATGTTAAAAGAAAAATGAATTCTGGGAATTCCGAGTTTATGACGCTCAGAAACTTTGCTCGAGAGAATTTCGGAACTAAATCCCGGATCAGTCTCTGATAGACAACGAAAGCATCGACAGCGGACTTCGTGACGTCACATATCGCGACAGTTCCCGTAATACATTTTTCTTTCGCGTTCTGTTTTTACAAATTTAAGCAAGTCTCAAAATTATTTGGACACGATTAATTATTGTTTGTGATGAGTAAATTCATATTTAATAATAAAACCAGTTCAGTTCACTTTAACATAAATAAAAATGTATAAAATTTTTGTAAAAATTATATTAATTTATTCATTTGTACATTTGTACATGAATTGATTTTAAATAAAATAAAATAAAAATATTTATTTATTTATTTATTTTATAGAATAATTTTTTTAATTAAATCATGATATTTACCGGTGAATTTCTACGTAAAATAAAATTACCATTTAGTTCTCCGTTTGCCCGCTCGGGGTGTGGGGAATTTCCGATTGTTGATTTTTCCGTGTTGATGTTGTCGTTTTCGACGGCGAACATATTTTCTAGGAGTCCCGCGAAGCCGCCGTTGTTTAGGCCGCCTTCGAAGTCGTTTTGGTCGTTGACAATACTTCCTTCGCTCGCGATGCTCAGAGCGTCGCTGGATTCTTTGAGGCGGATTTCGCCGTCGTCCAAGTCGTAAATCGGATTTGAACTGAAAATTACAAAAAATTTTAATTTTTTATTCTTTTTCTTTATTATCTGTAATCAACAAAATTATTGTAATAGCAAATTAAAACTTGTCGCAAGTGGTCCACACTTTTAGCGAATTGAAAATTGTAACATTTGGTGCACTTTTTGGCAAAAATATAGTATTTCTTTATGCATTTATCCGGGTTCGAGTAATTAATTTGAAAATTTTTTTATTTAAAAAAAATAATAAAACTTACGCTGGTTTTGCATGTATATTTGTAGTTGGCATTTCGGGCGCCATGCTTTGTTTACGGTTTAAATCGGCTAAAGAAAATATAAATAAATAAATAAATAAATAAGTAAGTAAACACACGGAATCTAGTGTTGAATTTAGTAACTTGTATAGCCAATGATAAAATTATATTTCAAAAACTCTATTTTTAATAACAATTTTTTTTTTTAAGTACGGTAATGTTAAGTACTGAATTCTGACACTAGATGAAAGAGCAAATTAACTAAACACTTCCATCTAGTGTCAAAATTCGCAAAATTTAAAATGTAAAAAAGAATTAAAGATTTTTATGCTAATTTAATTTTTGATCCTAGATGGCAGAGCAGTAACTAAGTAAAATATTTAATGCCATCTAGTGTCAAATTTAAAAATTTCAACACTTATACAAAAGTTTTTTTTATTTTTTTCTAGTGTTAAATTCTCACAATAGATGAAAGTGGGAATGAAAGAGCAAATTAAATAATTACTCCCATCTAGTGTCAAAATTTTAATTTAAAGAAAATTCAAATTTTTGTGATTTTTATGCTAAATTTTAATACTAGATGGCAGAAGAGTAAATATGTAAAATATTTAACGCGATCCAGTATAAAAATTTCAAATTTTCTATATATAATTTTTTAAAAATGCTTTTAGTGCCGAATTCTGATTTAACCCTACCATAAGTAGATACGGTAGACGCCTTCAACTGGAGTTTCAATTTCGACACCCGAGTGCAGTACAAAGTGAGAAACGCCATCAAAAGAAGTATCAGAGCGCCTCCAACGGCATAAATAGAAGTCGTTATTGGATCTAATTCTTTATCTTTTGCTCCAACTTGTTTCTAAAAAATAAATTAATTAAAAATAATAAAAATACCGTAAAAATAAATCACTAAATTAATACATGATTGACTTCATGAACTGAAAATTCATTTCCCAGAAGACTTTGCGTTTTGTAATCATTTCCAATAAACCTAAAAAAAATTTAAAAAATTTAAAAATCAATAAAATTACCTTATTCTCCAGCATTAGGCGCCATGCCGTAAAAAATGAGATTTATAAAAAAAAAAGTTACGTGTTATACACGTAACGTTATTGTAACGTTTTTGCATGCCGCCTAATGCGAGGGAATACAGTACTTCAAAAATATTATTAAATAAATTTTACTCTTCAATTATCGACGGATTGATGACGTCATTCGATTCATCGACGTAGTGGACTGAAACCGTACACCATTCGGGTCTCGTTAAACTCGTAGTGGGATCCACGTAGGGACCGACAGAATTGACAAGCGCAGAAGTTCCGGTCAAGTTGGATAATGTTCTAAAATAAAATTTAAAAAAAATTAAGTCAAGATTTTTATGAAATTTTGTTTTTTAATTAAAACATGAAATTTACTTAGAGAATGCTTCGATGATTTTCGAGAACTCCTCTATCGATCTACGAACTACAAAAGTCGATTTTTGGTCGTTTCGAAGAACAAAAATCTGAAAATAAAAGTTAATTTTTATTAAAATTACAAAAAATACTAAATATTATTGAATTTTTCAGTTTTTTTTTTTTAAATTTAAACTTTCGAATTTTTTTTTTTTTTTATAATTTTTAATTATTTTCTAAATTTTAAAATTTTTCAACTTTAAAACTTTAAGGGGAGACCTTTATGGTTTAGTAAAAAAAAAAATTATAAAATCATTTTAATTTTTCTCAATTTTTCTGTATCCGTGGATTTCCACGGATGTTTACTTGTTAAATATTGATACAATGTCAAAATTATCTGTACTCATTTTCTCCATTTACCCTATTTTTTGTGTATAATCTTTGATACCTTAACTGCAGCGCTGTCGTAAGTGTTGTTGACTTTTGAGTGCACAATGTTTTTGGTATTATTCACTCGCACTTCGAAGTGAATGTATCCTCTCATGTTTTCGCCGAATTTATAAGTCGAAGAGATTTTTCCACTTTCAGAATCCAATTCGAACCAAGTGTTTTTGTTTTCATCAGCATCGATGTTTTCTCCGCGAATTACAGTTACGTCACTGGTGATGAAATACTGAACTATGGCATTTTCTTCAGAATCGGCGTCGGTCGACTAAAAACATAAAAAAATAATATTGAAAAATGAAATTTAAGAAACATGTTAAATATGGATGTTTTAAATAGGGATGCTAACAGGACCCGATTTTCAGTTCCGTCCGTCCGGAATTCCGAATTTCTATTTTTATTTAGTCCCGTTCCATTACGATTCCCGAAATTTCTAAATATTTTAGTCCCGAATAAGTTCCATTTCTCGAATTCTTTCGGGTATGGTCCCGAATAATTCCAAAATTATAAAAAATAAAATTTATTTAAAAATTTAAATGTTGGTTGTTATGGGTAAAATATTTTAAGTTCAGTATAAACTTATAAGAAAAAATAAAATTTTAAATTTTCTTTTTAAAAATTTAAAAAATTTTACAAAATTTGTAAAAGTAAAAAATTGTAAACTTCAAATTCCTTTTTTTTAAACTAAAATTCAAAAATTTTTTCATTATCCCTTTTTTGTAAAAAACTAAAATTCAATTTTAGTCTTAATTTTTTTTTATCCTCTACATTTAATTGCAGAACAAATCCCGGTTTTTCCGAATTGTCAATTCCACCGCCGAAAACCATCTGAGTGAACCGCGGCGGATGATCGTTGACATCAATCACTTGGACATTCACGGTCAAATAGCTTTTTCCCAACTTTGACGTGTCTATATCGGCCGAAAGACCCGCGGGAGGAATGTTACACTCATTCGAAGCCAATATGAACAAAACGTGCTCAGTTTTCGTTTCGTAATCCAATTTAGACTTCAATTTCAAGTGTCCAGTTTTTTTGTCCAAATCAAACAAGTTCACACTCCCACCTAAAGAAAAGAAAAAAAAAAAAAGAAATTTAAAAATTCCAAAAAAAATACATAATTTCTAAATTATAAATTAAATGAAACTTTCATTTAATTTATAATTATAAATACACCAAAACAGTTCGAAGTCTCTACTTCTTACGAAATTAATTTCTACAAGTTACCAACGATATAATAACAAATATCCTGTATTTCTTGTTGTTTAGCTATGTCTTCCGGAAGTCCCTCGATATTATTATCGTCATCAACAGCTTTCTCTAAAACTTTAAACTCAATTCCAGGTTCAGTTTCTTCGGTAAATTTCACCGTTTCCTAAAATTCATAAAATTAAAAATTTTTAAATTTAAAATTATTTTTTAAAATATTTTCCCATCGAATTACGATTTGTCTATTTTTGAATTCCGGTTGAATGTCGTGTAACGATTTAACATAAACTCTACAGCTGCTCGAATTGCATAAAATCGCTGGTTTTCCCGAGTCACACACTTCGAAGTTGACCTCGTACCATTTTTGTTGCAACCGGTCGAATTGTTTGAGTAGTGTCACTTTTCCCGCGTGATCCACTCGAAATGTGTCATCATGAGACTTGATGTAGTAATTCAGTCGTTTGTTTTCTTCGTCAATGTCGTCATCGGTTGCGTTTATTTGGAAAACGACGTCAGTTTTTACCTTCAAATCCTGAAAATAAAGAAAAAATTGTTTTATTTACGGAAACATTTTTTAAAAATTTTTTTCTCTTGCTTATAAATGTTATTTTAACGTTGTTTCAACATTTTTGACGTCCTACAGTAATTAAAGATATCAGTGATTGAACAACGAAAACTTAAGTTTTAATGTTATTTTAGCGTTATTTTAACGATGTGTCAAATAATAATCAACAAAAATTTTACTTTTAATGTTACTTTTGACTTTTTTTTTTTAACGTTTAAAAGAACATAAACTCAGTTTTGACGATGCTTAATCGTTGACGTTAATTTAACGTTATTTTCAATTATTTTATGGTTTTCCACGTAAAAAATAAAGAAAACTCAGTTTAACCATTGATTTAACGTTATTTTTTACTTATTTTTAACGTCTTCTCACGCTAAAACCACAGATATTACTTAAACATTAAACAACAAAAATTCAAACTTTTTTTTATATTTTTACCTCACGAACTCCAATTTTATCTTTATCAGTTGGAAAATGAATGAACGGATTATGATCGTTCACATCCAAGACACAAACTTTAACAATTTCCATCTTCTTCGTATATAACTCCACTTTTCCTTTATCCTTAGCCATAACTCCAACATCATAATCCCCTACTAATCCTCGCAGCGGCAAACGAACCAACAATTTAGACATTTCTTGAATGTCAAACAAATCTAAAAAAAAAATTTAAAAAATTTAATAAAATTAAAAATTAATTAAAAAAAAAATTAAAACCTTTAATCAACTGAGTATTATTTTCCGCTAAATAAAACGAAATAGTTCCATTTTCCCCCAAATCAGGGTCACTTCCGGTGATAACCTTCAACTCATACGGTATCGTCGTGTTCACGTCTTCATTCACAAAAATACAACCGGAAATTGGGTTTATAACGGGAGAATTATCATTATCGTCTAAAATCGTAACGTAAACTTCAGATGTGTTTGAATTTCCTTTCCCGTCGTTATCAATTGCAACTACTATGAAGGAGTAACTATTGGTCACTTCGCGATCAGTTGAGCCATCGATGGTAACTTCTCCGGACTTCCGGTCCACTTTGAAGGGTCTGGCAATTAAATAAGTGAATAAGTAATTTTTGGGGGTTTTTTTAAAGTGTTTTTTTATGAGTTACACGTTTCCGAGAATCGAATAGCGAATTCCAGCAGTTCCATAATCACCGGTGTCGCCATCTACTGCCGTAATATTCAAAACAAATGTATTATTTGGTGAATTTTCAGTAACAGATGCTTGGTATGGAAGGTGCGTGAATTGTGGGAATAAATCGTTGTCGTCTTCGATTGTTACTTCGACTTTTGAGTATCTGGTTAAGGAGTTGTCAGTTTCATCCATCGATTTCAACTTTTTATCCACCGATTTCAACTAAAAAATTATAAATTTATATAAAAAAAAATTAATTATTGAATTTTTTTTAATACTTCGACTATTAATGGTCCAGCGCCGAGTATTTCAAAATCCAAAGCAGTTGAATTTTTAACTCTCAAACTTAAAAAACCTTCACTTATGCCGCTAGATGGCTTCACGTAGAATACGTCATCAAAAGTCACCAGCGAAACATCAAAAGTCACCAGCGAAACTTCAAACGCAGCATTTTGACTCTTATAAAAAAAAAAAAAAAATTAATTAATAAATTTCCAAATTTCGTCACTAGATGGCGGTGGCGGTAGTAATGTGCCAAATTACTTGATCTTTATCGATAACCGTGACGTAATCGACTACATTCAACGTTACAGCTGAATCTTGACGTGAATTTTCAATCACCCTTCCGGTATAAACATCGCGATCAAATTCTGGCGCTTCGTCGTTTTCGTCTTGAATCACAACAGTGCAATTAACAGTCTCAGTAAATCTGTTGCCTGAATTAACTTCCTGTGCAGTTACGGCCAAAACTATCTCCACTTCACTGTCACTCAACATCTCTCTATCTGGACTAATTTCCACAAAAACCTCTCCAGATGTCGCGTTGATTCTAAACGCATTATTCTCATTTCCCTTTGAAATACTGTACTCTATCGGATCTTGCACGTTCCTGTCACCATCTACCGCCGTTATTTCTAACACTCTAAAGCCCTAATTTAAAAAAAAAAATTGTATAAAATATATAAAATTCGAATTTTAAATTACTTTAGGAGTATTTTCTTGGAGTTTTGTGAACGATGGAAATTTCGTAAACACAGGTCCAGTGTCGTCGACATCTTCGACGTTTATAATGATTATCGCACTTGCGCATAAATATACAGATATTTTGTTGTTATCCTAAAAAAAAAATAATAAATAAATAAATAAATAAATAAAGGAAAAAAAATTAATCTTAAAGTGATAGTGTCACGAAATTTTTTTTTTCAAATTTTGATGAAAGTCAAATCTTCACCAAAATTTAAAAAAGTGTCATAAATTTTTTTTTTTTTAATATTTTGTTTTTACTTCATAATTTCATGTTTTAAGATTGTGATAGGAAAAACCAAAAATGAACGAGTCTGAGAAGTTATGACGTCATAGCAGAAGAGTCCCTCGCTGAGTTCCCTAATTCCAATTAACCAATGCCATCAATCGTTAAATTTTTAAGTTAACGTCGACTGCTATGACGTCACGACCATGAACGAGATCGAAACTTCCTTTTCGACACAACGGACATTTAAATTACAAATTTTAAATAAATTTCCGGAAAAAATTAAATTTTAGAATTAAACTCTGTTTTATAACATTCTTTTTTATATAAAATAAAAAAAAAAAATAATTCATGATTTATTATTTTAAATTAATTTACGCAGGCGGTGACATTGACGCGATGCATGATGGTCTGTTCGAAATCCAGTTCTTTTTGCATGTAGAACTTAAAAATGGCCTCATTTCCGTTACTATATTGAGTCGACGTGAAAAGATGACCGTTTCGATCATCCTAAATAAATTTGTTTTTATAAATTTTTTTTATATGAAAAGTTGATATTTATGATGTCGTACATTGAGTTCGTACTCGAATTTAATTCCTTCTGTGCCGAGTTCGCGTAGATCTTTGTAATCAGTGGCGTTGAGGGTGAATATCAGTTTCTCGGAGTTTATAAAAATATTCTAAAAAATAAATAAATAAATAAATAAATAAATAAATAAATAAACAAATAAAAATTTTGTAATTAAAAATAATTTTCAGGTTAGGTGAACTGAACTGGTTTACTATTAAATGTGAATTCGTATTTAACAATAAACCAGTTAAGTTCGCTTAACCTTTAATTTTTTTTAACTTTACTTACTTCTGGAATTAAATAAGTTTGCTTATAATCTTCAAAAAATGGTGGGTTGTCGTTGTAGTCTTTTACATCAATGTGTACAGCTGGTACTTCACTCGAGACCTGATAAATAAAATATAAAATAAATGAGAATTTAGTGCATAAAAAAAAAGAAGCATTATTTTCGTGTATAAATTTCAAATTTCCTAAATGAATTTTTGCGTATTTTTAAAAATGAAAATTTCAAATTTACACGAGAAAATTAAATTTTTATTTTATATATATATTTTTTTTGTGGTGACTATTTATTTACCTGACCATCACGATCCATCACTTTACAATAAAATGCATAAGACTATAAAATTAAAAAAAATTATTAAAAATCACAAATAAAAACTTAAAAAATTATGATTTATACCTGTCTGACATCCAATTTCTGCTTTAAAACAACATCAGCCGAAAAATCGTCGATACTTTTCACTTCCGCCACTAATTTTGCAGATTCGATAGAAAACCGTAATGGCGGACTTCCACCTCTCGCTCTTAGCGTATAAATGACTGAATCTGTTATTTAAAAAAGCAAAAATTACTTATTTCGTACCGGTACTTAAAAACAATTTAAAACATTTAACTCACTTATCGTCGTGTTTTCATCGCGATATATGACATTTGATTGATCTGGCGATGGCGATGGCAATTCAAATTCAATTACGACTGAAAAACAACAAATAAATATTTAAAAATCGAAATTATTTTTTATTTTCACATTTTCTTACCTTGTGACGTCACGAAATAGATGATTAATTGAAATAAAAGTAAAAAAACAACTAAAAAACTACTTTTTCTTGTCATTTTGACAGATTTTTTGAAGAAAAGAGGGTGACAACACTCACTGGTTGATGTAATAAAAAAAGGAATTTTGTTATCATTTAATTCCTATATCAACAACGAGGTAATCGAGATAAAATAAAAATTTCATTTTAGTTTTTACATTACATAAAACCAACAAAAAAAAATTAAAATTAAGAAATTTTTAGATTAAAATTTTTATTTTCACGTGATGTTTTTTCGTGATGTTTTCACTAATTCATAAATACAGATCGAACCGCGTTATAACGAACTCGGCGGGGAATGAAATTTAGTTCGTTATAGCTGGAGTTTGATGTTTTGAAATTTCGTTATAACGAATTCGTTCGTTATAGCGAAATTTTAACGACATTTTCTCAAAAATTTCGATGTAGCGAATTGATTCGTTATAGCGAACATTCATGGCAACGACATCGACACACAAATTTTTGTCTGTTTTGTGGCATCAATACTATGTCAAATGGTCTTTGCTTACATTATAAAAAACATTATAAAATGGTAATTTAGGAACTTTTTTAACCTTTTGTATTCAGAATTTTTTGATTTTTAGCCAGAAATGTTCATTATATCGAAAAAAATGTTCATTTCTGGTTCAAATACTGTTCGCAATAGTGAAAATTCGTTATATTGAAATTCATTAAAATGAAATTTTTTAACATGGCAGCTATAGGACAACCAACCAAATCAAAAAAATTTTTTTTTCGCTATAACGAGAAATTCGTTATAACGCGGTTCGACATGTAAAACCAAAAAACTAAATACATAAAGTGCTAAAATCTCTAAAACTACAATAAAATTCGAATTTTTACAACATTCATCATCAGGTATTACAGGTAATATTTTAAACATTTCCAAGTATTTAAAATTTTTTTTAAAAAATTACAATTTGAAGCATAAGCAAAGAAGTTGGACGAAAAGTGGAAGTTGGAAGTTTTCCACGCACCTTTCTGCGCACTTGTCTTCTGGTCTCACAAGTTTCTGAATGTAGAAATTGGAATTGGGAATATTTTGGAAATATTTCTCTCGGAAGATGGCGACATCTTCGTCAGTAAAGCCTTTACCCGTTAAAAAACGTTAATTTGTAGTTTCACGTCCCCGCCCGCCTGTAGATGGCGCTCGGACACAAAATATAAAAAAAAAATAAAAAAAAATTCACCCGTCTCTGATTACTAAAGGTTTGTAAAAAAAATTTTGAAGATTTTCAAAGATTGTACAGATTTTTCAAGACATTTTAAAGATATTTAAAGGTTTTAAAATTTGGTAGAGATTTTAGAGATTTATAACTGATTTTTATGGATTTTTGGCTAATTTTCGACTAAAAATTTGAGATTTGGAAAGACTTCGATTTTTGATCAATGAGAATTTTGAGTATGTCTGACGCTTCAATCTTTAAAAATTAGCAAAAAAAAAAAAAAAAAAAAAAAAAAGTCCTTCCAGCCTCTACTTTTGGAAGTTTTCTGGACGTGAAACTACAAATTAATTTCCAAAGGCCTAAACATAAAACAAAACAAAACTAAAACCAAAAATAAAATAAAATTTAGAAATTTTTAAATTAAAATTTTTATTTTCGCGTGATGTTTACACAGCAACAACAATGTGCATTAGCCTCAAACACAGACAGACTGCTTATTCAGCTGCTTGGGTGCATGGCATGATGGCAAAACATGGCAACACAGGCAATTTATTAATATTTAAAATGAGTCATTATAGGACTAACTTGTAAGGTAAATTGTAAAGCCTGAACGGGATCTAAATCCATAGCAGAACAAAAGCGCTTTGCTAGTTTATAATAACTAAAACCCAAAAAAATAAATACATAAAAAGTGCTAAAATCTCTATAAACTACAATAAAATCTCTAAAACTATAATACAACATTCATAACCAGTTTTAAAATATTTTTAACATTCCCAAATATTTAAAAAAAATTACAATATTTCCTTTTAAACGTGTCTTAAAAATCATTTAGAATCAGTCTTGACATGATTAATCACTACCATCATAAAAAACTACATAAATTGTTTAGGTATGATTAAATACCAACATGGCGTCATGTTTATAGATTGATTTGATAAGTGGCTGTTGCACCATGATACAGTTTCAGGACAAAAAAAAATTATAATTTTTAATTATAATTTTTAAAACTTAAAGTGATAGTGTCATAAAAAGTTTTTTTTTAATTTTGATGAAAATTCGACTTTCATCAAAATCAAAAAAATATTTTCGTGACACTTTAATTCGAGTTAAATCTGTATAGATTCAACTCGAAATTTTTAAAAATAACCGTGACATTATCGACATCATTTAAAAATTTAAAGTCCTCTAAATTCCTTATTTCCGTTTTAATTTTCTCTTTCGGTTGAAATTCGAAAGAATTTTCAGGATCGGAACTTGGAGAATGGATGCCGCTGTCCGAATGAGCTATTTCCGGTCTTTGCAGGTATTCGAAACTCAAATTCCGAGCGTCCAAAAGCCTGAAGTGACCACCGGAAGTTAAATTCTTGAAAAAATCAACGATTGTCTCGCAAATGGCGTCGTGGTAAAAATGAAAATTGAATTTGGCGTTTTTCAAACACAAAATTTCAATATTTCTTAACTCGGTAGCGATTTTGATGATTTCTGAAAAAATTTCGTAGTTGTGCATCTCGAATATCCATCCGGATAAGTGCAGTTCTTTGATTTTGGACGATTTAACCGCTACGAAAAGCGATTTCGTCTCAATGTCGGTCAATTTCACGTCTAAAAAAGACAAATTGACCTTTTCCAACGTCTCGTTCATCGCCAAGCAGTTAGCAAAGACGTTAAAACTGCTAAAATAGGTTTTACTCGAAATTCTCGCTAAATTCAAACTTTTCAACGATTTGTTATGTTTCAACGCGTTGAAAAGCGAACTCAATCCGTCGGAGTCGAATTCCGACGAATTTAGATCCAAATATTCCAATTTCGGTAGTAAAGCCACGATAAATTGCATCCCGTTACCCAATTTCGAGTACGGAAGTCGCAAAACGCGAAGATTTTGAAAAACCATCAATTTTTTCAGCACTTCCGGTGACGTCAAGACATCGAGACGTGACAAATGCAAGAAACTTACATTCCTACCGAGAAATCTCGTTAAAACATTGAAATCCTCGATGTTTATAACCGGTTTCTTCGACTTCATTGCTTTCTTGCTAGTTCCGGCGTCATTCGTGGTCGAACCGGTCTCGTCTATGAGAGAGTCACAAATCTCCGACGTGGTGTGAGCGACATCTATCGACAACTTCTTCAAACTTTCAAGCTTCTTCAGAACTGGTGCAAAAGCGGAAATAAAGTCCCGATGCGTGTCTAATTTATCGATAAAAATATCTTGATTAATCGATATCTCTTCTAGCAAAGGCAAGACAGATATAATATGAACAAAATACGAAACGCTCTGGAAAAGCTTTTCTTCGAAAATATCACTGGCGTACGGTCCAGTGCCGTGCTTCTTTAACTCGATGCGCCGCACCGATGTATTTTGCTTCAGACTGCGCAGGATCAACTCGACGCAGTCATCATCGAACTTATTCAGACAATTTTCGTCCAAACTCAGCATTTTCAGTCCACATTTGTCATTTTTCAGACAATCCGACAAAATCTGCCACTCTTTATTGACCTTTTTCCAGAACGACTCCTGTACGAAATCGGACAGACACTCCGGCTTGAGTCTATCCGATTTGGCTAAATACTCGATGTTTTCCTTCGATTGGCCGCTGTGCCACAGTAATAAAAGAATTGTCTTGATATTTTTGAACCGGTCGCTGAATCTTTTGTCTAAAATTTCGAAAAACTTGTACGCGGTGTCTTTGAGCAGTCCGGAGAGAAAAACAATGAAAAGCGTCGTTTTCGCGCCGCTTTTTGAATTTTTCGAGTGTATCAGTTTATCGGGCAAACCTTGTACTTCTTGGTCGAATTTTTCCCAGTTCGTCTCGGAGAGATTTTTCATGTAAAACGCAGCAAGGAATTCCAAAAATGTCTTGTGAATCGGTTGTAATTTCTTGATTTTTCTGTTGTTGAAACTCCGAAATTTAATCTGGCGAAGAAAACCAAGTTTCACTATCATTTGATCGTCGATTTCATCTTTGTCGAATAAAATGACGTCATCTTTGAGCGCTTTCAACGCTTTTTCGCCGAACTTCACCAACGATTCCCGGAAGACCCCATCGTCGATGGGTTCGTCTTTTTGTTCGTATTTTCGCCGCAAGATGTAAATGATTTCTTGGTAGAGTTCAGTTACTTTGCGTGGAGTGCGATTATTCGAGAATTTGAAGCAATAGCAAAGAAGTTGAAGGAAAAGTGGTAGTTTGAAATTTTTCACGCACTTTTCTGCGCACGTGTCTTCCGGGCTCACAAGTGCCTCAATGTAGAAATTGCAATTGGGAGTAGTTTTGAAATATTTCTCTCGGAAGATGGTGACACCCTGGTCGGTGAAGCCTTTAAGCGTTAAGAAGCGTTTTATCTTCTCTTTCATCAATTTCGCTTGATCCCAAGCGAATCGCGACGAAATGACGAAAGTCGCGCTGGGAAATTGATCGAAAATTTCTTCTAACTGCGCCTTCCACTCGTGGATTTCGTCCAGACCGTCAAGAAAAAATAAAATATCAGTTTCGTTGTTATCGAAGACTTTTTGTACCGATTTTGCGTCGCAGTTTTTGTTGACGAAAGAATTCAGGACGAAGTTTTCGATCGAGTTGTCGCCGCCTATTAGACGCAGCGGGACGTTGAAGACAAATTTGTAGCGTGTTAAATCGCTTTTTTTGGCCCAATCGTAGCAAAGTTTCTTGAAAAGAGTGCTTTTTCCACTTCCTGCGTCGCCCACGATGTGGGTTTTGCGTATTTCCGAGTCGATTTCGTGTAGTTGGACGATGGTGCCGTTTTCGTCGGTGATTTCGAGAGGAGAGTAGTTGTTTTCGATTTTTAAGTCTTCGTCGTCGTCATCGCTGTCATCGCTATCGTTGTTTTCGAAACTTAGGTAACGTATTATTCCATTTTCTTGAATGTGTTTATTTCGTAGGCGCTCAATTAGTTTTCGCTCCAAAACTTGAAAAAAAAAAAAAATTATAAATTATTTTATTTTATTTTTTAATTTTGAAAAATACGGTTAAAAATAGTTTGATTAATATCATAAACTTTTTAAATAAATATATGCATTTAAATTTAATTTTTAAACTAGTCACTAAATTTTAGTAAATCGATATTTTCCAAAAAAAACAAAAAAAAAAACTGTTTTGTGTGTGTGTATTTATCTAGTTTTTTAAGAACAAACGTATTATAAACGTAAATATTTGATCACGTTTTTTATACATGTTAGTAAAACGTGACCAAAAACCATTTCTGAATAAAATCGGAATCGGCAGCCAAAATATCGGCTAATACAGATACCCAATATTTTTCCAAATATCGACCGATTGCCACTACCGATTTCAAAATCAAGCAAGCCCAAGTTAAAACAGTCGAAAATTACATTTATACTCAAATTTTTTAATTTTTTTTTAGCCCTTTAATGCTCAAATTTAACATTTACCTCCAAAAACTTCCTCAAATGACTCACAAAGTGTGTGAGAAGTCATTTGAATCACTTTTCACCATTAAAAATACGTTAAAATTAATAATTTTAAAATACCGGTACTGTAAATGCAAATAAAACCTAAAAATTTGAATTTTTGCAAAACTACAAAGTAAACCATCAACATTATCTTTTTCGTTGGAGAATATTATTTTTGCACCAAAATCTAAATAAAAAAAAAACCTTGTAATTCCAATTCAGCCTCGGACACCTGACTCGGAAAGTAGTAATTCTATAATAAAACAATTTTTCAACATTTTCATCACCAAAACATAAAAATTGATCATTTTCTTACATTACCAACGTGTAAATTCTGTACTTGATTTACAGACACTAAATTGCCAAAAAAAATAACGTTAAAATTAATTTAAATACAAATAATATGGTAATATTTTTTCACATATTTCTCGTAAAATTAAACTCACCTTGTGCGTTACACGCTGCCATTCTCACATTTCAACTAAATTTTCTATTCTTAGTACGGTAAGGACACATCATGTTTAGGTATCGATACTAAAACACAAAAAATAAAAAATGTCCTCACGTGTTTAGTTCTAATTTCCATATCCATTGCTGGGTATACAATTTGTATACAATTTGTGTACAATGGCCGAGAAATGCTGTGTTGGATTAAAATACTACTGGGTCGACTTAATAGGCAAATAATGCCGGTTTTAGGACCCAGTCCACTGCTGTTAGGAAGATCAAATGGCGATTTGTACTCTTTAAACTTGTGAGTGCAGATATTTATAAAGCTGTCATGATTTGTGACGAAGTAATGGAAAGTGTGATG
>JAQFZP010001266.1:0-20833 GCA_034695745.1 Geophilus truncorum | reverse complement strand
GTGTATATACATTCAATACTTTTTTAATAATAACAGTTTAAAATCCCGTCCATCATTTTCGATGACCCTGTATTTAATGTATTATTTTTCACCAATAACCCACAAAACATTTTAGCATTGATAGAAATGATTTTACTTAAAAAGACAATTCAGAAAAATAGCCAACTAATAATTCATTTCTAAATAACAATATAAACAATCAGCATGTGAAAAATAGTTACAGTACGGTATATAACATGCAGTAATGGGAAATAAGAATAATGGAGTCAATGTGTATATGGTAACACAAATTATTCGACACATTTTTTTTAACATACTGAACACAGATACTAAAATATAATCCCTTAATCAAGTTATGTTCATTACGAAGCAAGGAAATAAAAATGTAGAAATGCCATTATTTTTGCAGTACGTATATGACAAAACTATTTTATGATGTTGGAAGATCACGATATATACAAAACATGAGGTTTAATATGAGATTCAATAACGGTTGTGATGGGTCGTCTGTCGTCTCTCGATACACATACAACAATAAGGGCGATCTATAGTGAAAGTACAGTCGAGTCCACGAGTAACGACATTTAAGGGACCGCCTAAAAAATGTCGTTATAACCGATTGTCGTTAAAACCAACTCCGCTTATAACGTCATTTTGACGTTATAAGCGGATTAGCTCCGCTTATAACATCAATTTGACGCTGTAAGCGGATACTTCGGTTGTAAACATTTTGACGCTATACACGATTTCATAGTAAAATTTTATTTTGCTGCCTCTGACGTTTAATAAGTCATAAAATAAGAAAGGATTGTATGTTTAGTTGGTACATCTCTCATAAATAAAAAAAATTACACAAAAAAAAAAAAACATATACAACGTTATAACCGGGTTCTTCACTTGCAGGGGCTAAATATTTATGTCGCTATAAGCGGAATGTCGTTATAACCGAGGTCGTTACTCGCGGACTCGACTGTACAATACATAATGCTTATGAGGTCTTCAGGCCTCAAAAAAGAAAAATATTCATTTCTAGGACTTTTCTGTTGAAAACTTAATTCTCAACTTTATTCAATTTGTAAATTCACTACTTGTAACTTTCATAATCATGGCTTACAACATGATTAAATATTAATACAGTATTAATTTTAATATTTATATTTAAATTGTCCAGTTAAATGTGGATGAGCAATGAGCATGAGCTTATAGAACTTGATTGAAATTTGCAAGTCTAAAGTTTACGACCTTTCCTGCATAGTTCGTCTTAAAAACAGTAAATATCGGCAACTCAAAGACTGTCACTTTATAAAAATTGTCGTATTTACTGAATTATATTAGGTACCTTCATATATCGACCAACATTTGCTACGGTTATAATTAATTCGACAGTTATGCTTTCATGTTCTTGTTCTATGCTAATGCATTTTATAAGAACCTAAGGGCACAACCTAAGGGCACAACTTGTCTAAATTGTAACGGTTTGCCTCTGTCCAAAAACTCGTTAATGTCAAATAAGTTATTTCAATTTCGATATATGTCAGATATCAATTTTTCTCAAATTTCCTCTTTTTCAACTCGTCATTGTGTTAAAATTTAATTATAAAGAACCAATAAAGTGTAGGTATTGAGCATCTGAATTTTGTATTATGTGAATATTACAACGCAAAATGATTCTTGAATCTTTAAATAAAAATCCTCGATTTTCACATAAATTTTCACGAAATACTACCCTAATACATTTACTTTCAAACTGATAAATCAAAAACATGGTGGTTAAAGTTCATTTAGAAAACCAAAAGAATCAAATTCAGTTTTCTTAAAAATGTCATCACGATATATTTGAGTATGATTATTTGATACTTCCAATTGTAAATTTACATTTTTAACAAACCATTGCCACAAACATCAAAGTGTCAAGTGTGACATTTGTCTTTTCTACTTCCAATTTTTCCTCCTTAAAAGTAGTACATGCCAATACCTCACTTCGCTCAAATTTCGAATCAAAATGCGGCACTAAAATATTTATTTTAAAAATTGTTATTTGAAATATTTTCCAGCTTAAAAGCGACGTCCCAACTTAAAAGAAATCATACTGAATCATATTTTATTCCCAAAGTTCAAAAATAAATTAATAAAAATTTGAATTTAAAGTAATACTGTATTGATAACAGATTAAGGTAAGCGCTAATTGATTTGTCTGCCGCATGTTTTAGTTAACATAGTTATTGAACAAATACGTGTGATTAAACCCCAACCACTTTGTACTGTACGTTGCTAGAAAATACTGTGCGTAAAATAAAAACCAACAGCTGGTTCTTCTTCACGCATGAAAATAAGTATCAGCAAACAGATGAAAAATAAAAAGTTTGATATCCGATAAAAAAAAAAAAAAAAAAAATGTTTGTAGAATTCCTGCCGCTTCCGTTCCCCCAGCTTAAAATGTCAACTCTTGAAAACATTACATATGTATGTCAACTATCGCTTAGTTTCAAAAATTTCAGAAATTAAATTCTTGTAAATTTTTTAATAAGCATATAATCGGAATACCGCATTACATAAAGTGTTATAAAGTGTTCTGCGATGCTGACACTTGACATTTTGTAATAGCCAAATTAAGGGTTCAGCAAGCAGCACTTGATAAATTGTGTTCCTGTAAGAGAATTTACTAGCTCCACTGGCACGATATAGTAACACTCTCCCTAGTGCATAGTTGCAACACTGTTGCACCAAGAGTCAGAAAAGAATCAACAAATCGATAGCAAGCTGAAAATCCCTAAGTAAAGTTTAAAAGCCATGTTAATACAGTTTTTTGGTTTACCTTATAAACTGCAGTTACTGATGTATAAGGCCATAATTATAAGGAAAAACCTACCGGCGCAAACTCTCTATTATTACCGGTACATGCACAGAAATTTAATAGTTTCTTCTGAGTTAAACCTTTCTCAAGAGTTAATTAGTTTTACTTTAGATGAGTAAATATTCATCTAAAAATTTTTTAAAATAAATTTTCAATGACAAGAAATTTAATCTATAACTGCGCATTTGTAGATAGAAAAAAAAAATTACTTTCTATAGAGAGTGTCCAAACGGCTTACAAAAAAATTGAAAAAATATACCGTATATGCGATTCGTAGACAGCATACATCTCGGGTGAGAAATAACACGCAGTTAATTTTTAAGCGCTTTCAATATACAATTTATGCTCCAAACAAATTCCAGTTAAATATATAAAATTTATTATTTCGCTTTTTGTGCAAATGAAAACAAAAAGCAATTACAGCTTTTATCTAGTTAAATTGCTTGAAAGCAATTAAATAAAGATTGCTACACTTTGGTTTGAGATTAAAAGCTTTAAATTTAAATCACGTTGAAGAAAGATTGAAGTCTCAAAACATTTTAAAAGTGCTTTAATCTCACAAAAAGCCTTTACGTCAACTTAATGCAATTAGACAAAAGGTCATTCAATAGCACCTAACACAATTCCCAAGATATTTGTGAATTAGCTGACAGCTGCCTCTATTTATTTAGTCTAGTGCTTCTCATCGATTTAAAACACAATTACGC
Organism: Geophilus truncorum; assembly: GCA_034695745.1. Lineage (NCBI taxonomy): Eukaryota > Metazoa > Arthropoda > Chilopoda > Geophilomorpha > Geophilidae > Geophilus > Geophilus truncorum. The sequence continues at coordinate 17,272 of JAQFZP010001266.1, read as the reverse complement.
TTAAATTCCAACCTCTGTTTTGTAATGACACAAGAGATTTTTCATCAACTCATCACCACTAAAATCAGACAAAACCCTTCTACCCATATCTTCTTTTTGCTTGGCCAAGTTCCAAATGGAAACCAATAAGTGGCTCGTAAATGAACAATAAAGCAAATAGGAAAGGCTTGTACCAACCTCGTCGACAGAAGAAGTGCTAAAGCGTGGATCCATATCATTGCAGCATTTAAATTCGGCGGATTCCGTCGAATTGAGTCTAATGCTTAAAAGTGGTTTTGTAGTTTGAATTTTTCCTGGTCCCAATTGCGACTTGAATGCATCGTATCCTGTTAAAGAAGTCTGTGAAATAAAACATCAATCTTTAATTTCAGAGAATTTGAGTATTAAAAACAAAAAATTCAATGTTCAGTATCGAAGTATAACTCTCATCTTTTCCTCATTTTTCATTGTTGTCGTGTAAATTGATAGTGTAAGAAAGAAGATAAAATTCCTCATCGATCGAAAAAATGATTGATTGCATTTTTGTTATGCATCAAAAATTTAAATACAGTTCATGGGAAAACGTCCACGTGAAGAATTATTAAAGAAGTGTATTAATTACCTGTTTTAAAAAACGTTTAGTAGTTGGTACCATCCGATAAACGCATTTTCAATTTGCAATTTACAATGTGAAATTTAATTATGCAACTCTTACACACTCATTAGCTGGCAAATGTTAGCATCAGATCAAATTTTCATTAAATATTACCAAAGCTGAGAGATTTGCAATATGTAATTATGGGAAATTATAATCGAATGAAATATTTCACTTTTCGCACATTAGTTCTGCGTGTGAATCTTTGCTCATCTTTGCTCATCGTTTTTTTTACACAACTAATGCAAATTTACGTGGATGAATATACCTTTTTACTTAATTTTTTCAGAAGTTCCGAAACACATAACAAACGCGCTACACTGCATTACTTCATGAATAAACTCGTAAATACTTACAATGTTTGCTGAATCTAATCCTTTTGGCAACTGCACTTTAATGTTCTTCATTTCTTGTATTTTCTTTTTTATTCTGAAACAAAGTAAAGGTTAGATTGAGCCATTATAATTTTTACTTTTTTTTTTTATTATTTCAGTAGAAATAAAAAGTAATTTTAAAAAATTTACATAAACATATCGTGCTTATTTAAATGTGATTATTCAGTTGTTCAAAATCGATTTTTAACTTGTCATTCTAATAACGTTTTCCCCAAGAGATATTTTTTCTTTTAGCTAATGAGAATTGTAGTACCTGTACTAATCCTATTGAGGATTATTTTATTATTCTACTCTACATGTAATACTATAATGATTGAATGCTTGAGAATTTCTAGAAATATATTCTACATATAATGTGGGTTTACCTATCTCTTTAGTTGAGTTTTCTGACGTAGTGTGAACTAACGACAGAAAAATTAATTTCAATCTTGTGAATTTCTTTTTTCAAATTGGAAAAAAATCAATTAAAAATATTAAGTAAATTTTTTACTGTTATAAATTTTCATATAAAACCTGCCTAAAACCAGTTGAATCATGGGATTAAACTGCTAGATGTGACCCACTTTCCACGTGTATGAATTTACCTTCGTATTTTTACATAAAATTCCCCAACAGTTGCTTAACTACAGTATCAAACACTATCTTATCTCATGTCATATTTCGAATGCATGTTTATCTTTTATCAATACATGTTTGTTGGTATCTTGCTGTCTTATCAGATCTTCCAGCGAGTGCTTCAAAGCAAACATCACTGAAGTAAACGGTATCAAAGCAACGACTCTCAGCTACTACTGTAGTTATCGTTACTGGTATGCGTACTATTAATATTACCCGGTACAGTAATATTTATTTTGGACCTTTAGGACCTTAACCCACACATACAGTATAACAAATTTCTTCAAATCATTTCTGGAGACGGTATTAGTGTAACAATTCATAGGTAAGCCATCAAATTGCTTCTTTTTCTTTTTAAATCTAAAACTTCACATTCTAACAGTGGCTTAAAAAAAAAAACCTAAACCCTCACTTGATTCGGAAAAAAGAGAATTAAGAAAGAAAAGTAAATACCCATCAAAGCAATTTTGGAAAAACGATCAAAAATGACTTCTTGATCAGAATCTAATCTAATCTGTGTTATCATTTTAATTTTTTTTTTTTAAATTCTAATTTTATGAATAGCCGAAAACATGCTGCACTACAAATTTATTAAGATTCAAAACAAGAATAAGTGACACGTGTCAATCACTCCCAGATATCCACTACTGGTAATCCAGGAAGAACAAATGATAAACCAATTACAGTGAAACCCCGATGTAACGTCATTCGTAGGACCGGCTGAAAAATGACGCTACAGAGGGGTTCACGCTGCAAGCGAGTAAGTTTTAAGTTGTCAATGTTACGGTACGTCGGGGGAAAAAAAGATTACGCTAGAGAGAGGTTTACGTTACGTCAGAGTACGTTACATCGGGATTCTACTGTATCATTAAAAAAAAGACACCCAAGTGGAAAATCAAGGCATTTACATAAAAGGTACTGTACCATAATATAATAACATCCTCATGTAAACACTGATAAAAAATTAATCATAAACCCAAGCAAATCGTGACACTTATAAAGAACTCTTTATATGCCCTCAAAAAGTGTAAACAAGCTTGTTTTTTTTTAACGGTGCATTATTAAATCATGTTTGTTCTCAACCTATGATCCTTATTCAATCCATCAAAACCAATACCAATACCCTGAGATTTGCTTAAAAAACATTACTTTTTCCTTAATTTAAACCTCTCCCAAACTCAAGAAACTTTGTATTGATTTTGTAATTTTTTGACAATAAATCCAAACACCCAAAAGAAGATAGAAAAAAAAAAAAAGGATGTAGGTGTAATAAACTTGCTCTTTTTTGGACATACGTTAAATCAATAAAAATAAAAAGTGTATATAGTAGATTCCTACCTTTGACAACCACACACAAAAAGAAAGATAAAGAAGACTAAAAGTGCAACCCCGACAACGCCTAGGACGGGAATCCAATAATCAAAAACTGCAAATAAAGAAAGGAAATTATTTTAATTAAAAAATATTATTAAAGTTTTAAATTCTAATCATTAGTTGTAAAATTAAAAATTAATAGAGACAAGATAGCAAGATCTAATGTCAATAATGATTCATTACGTTAGTTCTGCTTCTGCAGTATAATTACAGAAGAAAAATGATATATAAAAAGCAAAAAAAAAAAATTAAAAAATAAATCAGCCTAATTAGAAAAACATGTTTTTCCTCTGGAATGTAATCGCAGCCACTCAAGTAATCAAACACGAAATTCACGTGTCACGCTGCGGTTGTTAAAAAAAAGCATTTTACAAGCAAATGAGTCGCATGACATAAAACTTTTTGAATTAAATAAAAATATCAAATTTATTAGTGTAATTTTGCACAAATTACAACTTTTAAAAAAATCGTTAAAAATTAAATAATCTCATTAAAATGATTATAATTCAGGGTTTTCAGGTACGTCTAACAAAAATACTAATTTTCTAAACTTTATAAAGTAAAATAAATTTTTAAAAAAATCTAAAAATATCAAGTATCGATTATTTTATTATCAAAAAAGTGCCCAATCCCACCTTGGCCTGCTTTTGGTGAGCAAGGATGACTAATGGGTTTGCTGCTAATGCCGTCGAGCATGGTCGTCTGAGCGCGTATAGTAATGTTGTAGTCGGGGCCCGCAATTCCATCTGCCTTCTCCTTACAAGCAACAGGGAGTTGCAAAAACTGGACTCTACTTCCATCATCCTGAAAAACCGTCTGCTGACTCTTAACTTTCTCATTTTGTTCGTCTAACCACGAAAAGATGATGACCCAGCCAAGAAGTGGACCGTTTGGCTCCACAGGATCGTCCCACTCGACTCGAACATGAGTCGAATTTTCCGAAACGATGTTTGTGATGTCGGGAGCAGTTGGAACTGAAACGAATGAATAAATTAGAATTAATGAGCCGTTTCAAATGAGTAATTGCTAAAATAAAGATAAAGATAATGATAAAGACAAAGTCAAGAGCGCTCTGCACTTATTGATATTGCAAAATTCAATTTCAAAGTATTATGCGTGCTTAATTTGTCAATTGCATTCATTTATCAATCCATTAAGGCTCCGTTTTAAAATTTTCGGATTTCGCAATTTGAAATGTTAACTCGTGGATTTGCATCTAAACTTTGTTTTAAGCTCTTCATCGATTGAAAAATACTTTTAATGACATGTTTACGACATTACACGGTACTTACTGCCAATATCGGTTGTTTCGTTGAGTGGCACTGAGAGTGGCGAACAGAGATCTGCTGAAGTGCACGCTTTCACTTGTATTGAATACCGTGTGTAGCATTTCAGGTCGGTCAATTCGAAGTCATTTCCCTGATTAAAAATCACGTGTGGCCATCGTTTGCCGTTGACTAGGAAACTGTATTCCTTAATAATCCCATTGGGAATTTGAGGTGGTTGCACCGACAGCAGAATGCTGTTATTAGATACGCTCGTGACGCCCAAAACACACGGGTCTTCTGGAGCTAAACGAGAAAATAAAATAAGGTGAGTAATAAATGCAAAATGTCAAATGTGGCATCATATCTATTTAAATTGCATTTGAAGTTGACAGAATCGAATCACCGAAAATTGCTCACTGGCTTTGCACATCATGATTTAACTAATTTGACAGATTCGAAGAAGCGTCTACACACAACCGATGTATCCCGGAGGTTGTCACCGGTTCGAATGCAAATAGATATCATAATCAAGTTAATCATTAGCTACAATCAAATGTTATTAATCGACTTCCGCCTTTCAAATTTCGGGAAAGTGATGTAATGTTTGATTACGCCACTCACAATACACGAGGGACTAGCCGAAGTTTTCGTTTTTTATTTAAAAAAATAGATTAAGTTTAAAACGTATAAAAAATGTAAATTAATTAATTACGGATTTAAAACTGAAGCCAACTACCTTGTAAGTCACTAACAGTAAGAAGCTTAAATCAAGGTTTCGGCTTCTATTTATCAGTAGCTTTAACTTTTAATGATTGGTAAGATCAGAGTAAGATTAAAATAATTATACATTCTCTTCCCCAACGTTTAAAATATGTTAGTGGGTACTCTGCAGACACTGCAGTTAAGCTGATCCCCTATTTTCAAATGTTGAGCTCATTTTAATGCCGTTCAGGAATGTTTAAACGTTGCAAATTATTTTGAGTATATATTAAAGTCATAATAAATAATGTTCACAAACATAATTTGTGACGTTTCTCGTGATTAAAACAAGAGTAGATCCATTTGTCATGTTTTCGTCGTTGTGTGACGAAATGACTGTAGATTAATTTCAACGTCACACAATAAGATGAGCATTTCAATGTCAGTAATTAGAAATAAATGTCATAATAAGCGACACTTTTCTTCCTAAGATATGATTATATTAGATGTGGTGATAATTTTTAACAATTTGTAAATTCGCTTTAAGAACGTTCTACATAGTACGCACTTTCACTCTTTTAATCTCGAACTCTTACCTCCTTCTTCCGTCCTAACAAAAAACGGATTACTTCGTTCTCCCTCTGCCACTTGCGTGACGGCCGACAGATAAATCTTATAATTCGTATATGGTTTTAGGTCTTTTAGCGTATACTGTGATTCACGTCGATTAGGCACAAACTGTTTCGACACCTGATTCCCTAAAATTAAATATTTACACGTTCAACATTTTCAAATTCAAAGCTAATTCATCACATTTCTTTTACCTGAACACTCTTGCGTATCATTATCGAATTTACAGTAATAAATATTGAATCCTTGTATGATACCGTACAGCTCTGAACATTCGAGTCGCCAAGTAAGCGCAATTTCACTGGACGTAACGCGCATTACGGAAATACCTGTCATTTTAACAACATCTGAAATACATAAAGTTTATTAAGTCAAATGTAAAGAGCTAAGCAAATAATTTCTTTTCTCACCTCCATTGTATGGAACGATGCAAGGAGCCCAAGTCAAACCGCTGCTTCTGTCATCCATGTTGGCCGCGACCGCAAATTTGTAAGACACTTCACTGGACAAAGTTAAATTGACACTGCGCTCGTTGGAGTTGACGTTCAACCACGAGACGCTGCCATTACAAGTGACATGGGTTGCAACGCACCAAAATACTGTGTAATTATCCACGAGGAATGCGGTTTTGTCAGGCCATTGCCAAGAAACTTGGTAAAGTGCGCTGCTAAAAACAATTACGCCAACGTATTCGGGAGATGGAAGCACTGAAAAAACAAATGATAAAGCTATTTATTTTTCTCTTATCTTAAAAATACTCAATATACCCAGTGATGCAGGTCCAATGGAAATGTAAGCAGTATTGTGAGCTCTTCCAATTTCGTTTACGGCTACGATACGAAATATGTATGGTTTTTCCAGTTTCAAATTCTTGATCGTAGCTGAATTCTCTCCCTTGTGCGTGAACGATAGATTCCTTTGTAAACCCTCCTCCAGCGTGTCAATCATATACGACATTTCGTTTCCGTTCCACATAATCTTTGGCAATGCCTTGTAATAAAAATAATTTAAATTACCGTAAATTAGAATTCAAAACAGACAGCGAAAAATAGTCGGCTGCAAAATTCAACTCCGTACCTTCCCCCCGCCCCCCAATCATACCGTATTAGCAACCGCATGCTATTTTAGGGTTTGAACCCACAACCGCCCCCTAATGTCCGTGAAATAACACTATACCGTAATAATTTTCTATTTTCTGTGATAGAATGAATACTACGAAAAGAATAATCGTTATCTTGATTACATCATTACATTGCATTTCTTCGAATTCAAGTCGCCCTTGGCTAGAAAACATGTCAAAACAGCCACGATTTTAATGTACCTCAAAGTCTCCCTCAAATGGGAGTTGCGGCTTGTAATTGAAAGAAACTTGTGCACTGGAATCAAGGATTTAAAATATTCGTACATGACGAAAAATTTTAAATGTGTTAATTGATCAAATTCATCATTTCACCTGCGAGCTTTGCAGAGAAAATAATTGAAAATTATTCGATGAACGACTTCATTACGAACGAATTCATAATTTTGTACGTTATTTTGACGTTGTCAATATGTACGACGTAATACGGATGCGATAACGCGTTAATTACACAGCATTACACGCGCGTGTAACATCATCGGAAAATACATTGAAGTGCAGCGTTTAGATGCGGCGTAAATCCGTTAATAGTGCACCCACGCACTATTCTCATCACTAAAACCTCCCTCTTGGCCTCTTCCCATTTCAAAATTAAAGAGCTGGTCACAAGTAGAGCGATTTCTAATCAAAAATTTTAATTATTTTATAATTATTTTAACATCATTACGATGCTAAAATAATCCTAAAACTACGAATGACAACAACCCGTTTTGCGATTAAAACAATCGTAACTCGTAAAATTTAAAACCTGGAATTACAACTCTAGAATTTACAGTAAATTTAAATCATTTTCAAAATTCAAACTTTTCTTTCTAGAATACCACACTAAATAAAGACCATTTACGAGATTTCAGACGGGTTGCTATGATGAAAAATGTGATACGGTAATCGGTTTGTTTTCGTTACCTGCCAATATAATGTTAGATCTCTGCTATTGATCAATTTCATCTGCTGAAATCCACTGAAAGTCGTGTTCACAAATTCATCGGGAACTATTTTTTTTTTAATAAAAACAATAACATAAATTACTCAATCTTATTCATCAATTTTGTAATTCAACTGATACCATCTTTGGGAGTTTGTTTTTCAACGTTTGCACCCGCACTCCACATCGTAGTGTTGGCAGCACCTGACCGAGCGTTCACGCGTATCTTATATTTCGTATTTGGCACCAAATCAGTCAGGATTATGTGAGTTACATTCAGCCCAACGTCAATTTCCTAGTACACAACATTCAATATTGAAATAAAGTTACCAATTTGAAGCTCATTAGCAAATAATTGTTTACAGTCCAATTCTGATTCCAAACCGACGAGTATCTCAACCCATAATAAAGCATAGGAGGAAAGTAGTTCATCCCTTCAGGGGGTTTCCAACTGACGAGCAGTCTTCTTGAATCCATTTCAACCGCTAGTAAATTACTCGGCGGATCAGGCAGAACTGAAATTAAAATAATAACAATAATCACAATTTGGTGATTTAAGTAAATATTCATTCAAGTAATCAATAATTCAATATACCGTCTTCGTAATGTCTAAAAACGTAAAAGGTTTTTGTCGCTCCAAATTCGTTTTGTCCTTCCAGAACGAAATAAAATAACTTCACCGCCTGTCTGTAGGGAGGGATTGTCTGGTCTGTGAATAAGCATCCAACTCGACCCGGTAGGTATTGCGGACATTCTACTTGCGACCTATAACAAATAAAAATTTTATAATTGAATTTTTTGAAGTTTTTCCTTCGAATTTACTTTCGATAGCGGTAGTAAAATGACCAGTTTGTACGAACAGGATTGTAAGGCAATTTCCAGGTACAAGTTAGGTTCTGCCAGTTTCGGGACAAGCATGAAATGCTTACGTTAGCTGCAGGAGCATCTGTAATTTAAAATTTATTTTTAATAAAAGTACGGTGAATAAATAGATACCGTAAATCAAATTAATTACATCCAATCCTAACAAAATTGTTACAAATCGTGGGTCCGTTTTCGACGTTCCCAAAACACGAGTAAAATGCTCTGTCATGAACGGTTGTGTTCGATATCCTCAACTGAGCAGTTCGATTGTCTAATATTGTCACGTATTCCTTGCTGATAATACTATCGTTTCTAATCCAAGCGATGTCTTTCGATGTTATAGTTCCGTTGTAATCTTCATTCAGACTGCAATTGATTACCAAATCACTCCCAACGAGCAAATCAATGTCCCCCATGGGAGAAACAGCTGAAAGATTAAGAAATAACAAACATCTCCATTAAAATGTCATTGAAGAATATTCTAAACGTTCTTGCAAAACAAACTTCTCAACCATTTACTCTTTCTTTTAATGTAACAAAAGATTACAATCATGTTCAAATTAAACTCCTTAGGAGTGTTTTTGAATCTTCTTGCTGAACTCACAAAACTTTTTCACTACATTAAAACTTTAAAACTCAAGTATTATTCTCAAAAATAAAAATTCGTATTTCAAACAAGATGTTAATATGTTTTCTCAAACCAAAATCATTTTCAGAGGACTATTTAATGATGCTAACTAGGAACACTGAATGACTGAATTGGCAAATGCAGGCTTGGCAATAAAACAATTTAAGTTCATGTCTCCTTTAAACTTTGTACAAGTAGTTATTTGTGTCCACTTACCCTACGATATCGCAATCATATCAATAAGAATTTTTAATGCTTTTAATGTTAAAATAACAGTCTTAGATAATTTACTCAGCAATTTAAGATATTAACCTAAATTTTTTTTTTTACAAAAATGAAAAATAAGACCTTTTTAGCTATTTTTATATTCTCTTTAAAAGGGAATATATATATTTAAAACATGTTTACCATTGACTTAAATTTCGCGCACCTTAAGCAAAAATTTAAATAATAAATAATAAACAATTAAAAAAAAACCACTTTAGCTATTTAATTAAACTGAAAGAAAGAAAAAAATGATTCTAAAAAATTCAACAACTAATAAAATTTCAACAAAGTTTCGTAAGTTTCCTTTGCATTAACCGGAAAATATTGTGCCATTAAATTCAAATTATTAGCAGCCGTCAAACTGAAAAATAAGTTTTGTATACGTGGAATAATTATGTAATAGTGAAATGATTGTAATCTTTCCTCTTTACAAAGTACAAACAACACCGTACTCAGTTATTTCCTTCGTGTATAATGTCGCTAATATGCGCTTTTAAATTTTTTTTAAAATAAATGATAATTGTTATAAATAACTTAATTATCACAATTTTCTCCAAAAAAATGTTTATAAACTTTTAAATAATTAATAGCCATTAAAAAACAACAACTACTTAAAAAAATAAAATCACAAAGTTGAAGAAATAAACAAATAAATAAACATTAAGTACTTACTTCCTATACTTTTAATGTCCAAAAAACAAGCATGAATGATGGTGAGAGTGGCAGTTGTTATTAACAGTGTTAAAGTGGTCATCGTGCGCTTGATTTATGAGCAAATGGTCAATTGGCCTGCACAAATAGAAAGAAAAAATAAACATGAACCAACAACAAACGAATTCCTCCACGGATAACTGCAAAAGACAAAACATCTCACACAAAAGTTGTTTACGAATTTCGAGCAAACATACTACAGCGGAAAACTTTTCTTTCTATGTAAACACAACAATTTCCTCTCCCCAATCCTGTTTAACCCTTACAAAAACATCGAACAAACAAATTTTCCTCGTTTCAATTTAACCCCTCTCGATCCACGTCTTCCTCGCTCAAAAAACACTTATTTCCAACAAACGAGACAAACGGGTTATGCTAAACTTTTTTTATTCATACAAATGATAATTAGATAATTTAAAAAGGTTTATGAAAAAACATAACTTGAAACAATCCCACAGGAGGGAATAGAATGCAAAATAAAATGTTACGACTTGCAATCATAGCCCGCCTTAAATTCAGGGTTGTCGATTTGATTTGCATTCATTTAGCATTTATTTTGCATCAAAAAGTGATTCCGATTTGAAATTACAGCCGATTTCATATTTGGATAATTCATTGATGTCCTAAAGAAATGTTTTGCAAATGTTCTTAGGGTACTGGACGAAAAAGCGTGACTGAAATTTTTTTTTTCTATTTAATGGAGTCTGTTTAAGCTGCGATAGAAATGCAGCACACAAACTGTCCTTGATTCTAATTGATTGCACAAGGATTGAATGTATGTAAAAAAAATATATTATCAAAAAAAAAAAAGGTAAATGAAGTGAGCTCTTAGCTGTTTCTAGGAATTCTTCTTACCTAATTAATTTTCAGAATGAAATTGAAAAATAAGTTAAAAATATCAAGAGTATTTTCAAATTGAATTGAAATGAAATTGAAATAATGATTTCTGTTATCATTTAAAAAATTGTCCGATTTTTTAGCTCGAATTTGAAATTAATGTGATTGATTTCTGTTTTTCCTTGTAATGGGGTTTTCAAACTTGTGTAATATATTCTGGAAACTTGTTTCTGGTTTTCATATTACGAAAGAGTTATTTTTTAAATCATGCACAAAAACAAGTGATGTTATTTTATTTTTTTAAATAATTTCTGACGTTTGAGATTAAAAATCACCCAATTTTCCACTGATGGTCATTAAAATAATTCCATAAACTGATATTGCAACACTAAAAAGACCATTTTAAAACATTTCTATTAACACTTTAAAACAATATTAATCTTATTAAACTTTCCAACAACATCCTGCCTTTTTAAATACTACTAAAAAAATATTATTTTTACCAGACACCTGCTAATAGATTTCAATCACAATTGGTACACTACAAGCATGTGGCAACTCAAGGTTATATTCACGCATCAAATCAATGACATCAACAACATCTCTTGACGTGCATTATCAGTCAAGCACGATTACTTTATTTATATCGTTCAATAGCCATCCACTCACATCATATAACGATATAAATCACCGGAATAAAGTCGGTGGTTTTTGATCTTATTTTTCACATGAAAAAAATGCAAATTTAAGTATTGCTTTGCTAGTTCTTTGCCTTGTCACGTGTAAGTGATGCCGTATGATATTTGAAATATAAAAAGTTTAAAAAAAAAAGTAAAAACTTACGTGAAAAATGTAAAATCCGGAGTTAATAATTATTAACAACACCGAAAATCCATCTGAGAGATAATAAATGAGTAGTCAATTAAGTTGCAAACTCGTGAATGAACAGCAAATGGCGTCTTACGTTATATCTTGTCAGTTGAACGGCGTTTTGGACTTTCGACTGAATTCATCCTTGTGCTAACTGCTTCTCATGGTTACCCTACACCCAATTCTACCTCGATCTTCTCTCCTAGAAGCCAAACAGTTCTCATTAACGAGAGTAAATCACTGGAACTGATTAAAGAAACAAAAATCAAGTTACAACATTTGTTGACTCTCTCATAAATCAAGTGTTTAATAAAATACATTTCCCAAGTCTCTTCACGCGCCTTATTTTTTTTTCCACATAAATTAGCATAACGATAAAATAAAGTGGGAAATATTTTCTTAAATTTCCTTACATCGAATTTTATATTACTCTAGGTAAAGCACCAAAAATAATAATTCGACTGAAAAATGTGGTGGTGTGGGATGAAAAAAAAAAAATACTTACAATTAAGAATTACGAAATATTAGTTTTTCTAAGGAGCAACGAGCAAATTCATTAAAATTTCCGGAGGAAATTTTTAGGCCTTTCCGTTAGGAAAGGAAGTCGCCTGAAAAAATGTGATAAAAGCTAAGGAAATGAACCAACCGAATTGTCAAAATGTATAAATGAAGAAAAACGAGGTAAAAAATGTATTTATGAATGATGTGGATCAAATTCGAGGTAAAATTGTATATAATTATTTTTTTCTAAAAAAAAAAAAAGTCAAAGTTACAAAATAAGATAAAATTAAATTAAACTAAATTACGGTACTCGAATTTATACTGATGATATTTAATTATCAGTAGGGAAGGTCGGTGGTATTATAAAAACACAATTGAAAACTTTAAACTTAAAAGTAAAAAGGTATAATAATAACATGTTTAAAAATGCAATTAATTTTTATTGTTATTATTAGCGTGTTTAATGTGTTGGAAGGTAAACAGTTATACGTTCTTTCTTTAGCTCATTTAATTAGCTTCAATAAAAAATAAACTTAAATTGTTTCATGTTTATGCGAGCAACAAGTATGTTCAGATGCTGCGTGGCAGGAAAACAGAAAACTTAAAGTTGGGTTTAGCACTGATTCAATTTTTACCTTTGAGATGTAAAGACAAGAATTTATTTATTTATTTATACGTTCATAAGTATCAATTCAACATTACGCAAAAGATAATTTCCACTTATTACATCGTTCTGAACAAAATACAAGTGGCACGTGGATTAAGCTACTGATCAGCAATACAAAATTTCTGATGCGCAGTTCCTATTTGTGATTAAAGCCTTACCGAAATTGTGACATTAACAATTTATAATTTAATTAGTGATTTACTCTATTCTCACTTTGTCAATGTAGAGATTGTTACACTACGGTACTTTAGGTTTACTAATTTAATTTTAATTAACACAACATAATACATCTTTAAAAGAAAAATAGCTTTTCGTATAAATTATGCAGAGGTAAGAGGTAAGATAATATTTGAAAAGAAAAAGCAAAAACAACTCAACCTCATTTTGTCTTCACTTGATACGCAACAACATAACATTACGCGATACAATCGGAATTTATTATACGGTAACCAATCCTCCTACAACTGTTTATTTAAAAATGTAAAAAATAATTTTTTTGTTATAAATTATGTGCAAGCAAAAACACGTGCCAAGTTTGGCCGAACTTTAAACGCGACTTTTCTTTCTAATTTTCTAATGTACAGTATGTTTATGAGAAGTGTATTTCAAAGTGGATTACGGTACCCGTTATTCCATTTCGAATAACATTTATTTTGCCAAATCTCACTCTTCTCGGTAAACATTTGCCATTATCAAACTTTTTGGTAAATATTAGCGTTCTGAAACGGCTTTAATACCAAATAACTTCTATCGTCGGCAAACATTCCTTATTTTCCAATCTAGAAAATTTCATATTACTGCTTTGGACAAAATTGTTGGCTGGCCGGCCAGCAAACAAAGACAACGGCAATCGGTACAAAATTTAATACATTTACATTAAACGTACCTTGAGCGTATTGTATGATAGAAATCACGGCAAGTAATAAGAAAGAAAATACAATCCCGCTGGAATCGATTTTCTATAATTAATTTACGATAACAAAATCATCTTCGCTATGAAAGTGAAACCTGATGAAGAATGAAGAACTCTTACGATTAAAAATTACGTAAATAGATTCTCATCATAAATCACATTTCATCGAGTCGTTCTAAGGATTGACACAAAATCACATGAAGTAAAATCAATTTCCTAGACTTATTTTCCAATATCAGTTTTCATTCCAGCCGAACAAAAAAAAAATATCAAAATAACATCCTGCACCCCCGACTCGTATAAAACTAAAACCCTCTTAAACAAGTTCTTGAAACTAAACCAGAAAATAATCAACCACAAACCTCAAAATGAGTCCTCGCAACGCTCCTAATTAAAAACGAAAAACAATAGTTCGAAAAATCAATCTGCGAAATATTCTTACAAAATAATTCCCAGAAGCGACATAATTGGTGACTTATATTCCAGCTTCTATGAAAGATACGTCTGCCCTTTTGCTCTTAATTGCTGAGACAAGGAAATATGATGATTTCATTTAGAAGACATTGATAGGAATTTATCTGTGTTTCAATTTCCTTTCTCTATTGCACTTAAAATAATCATTATGCTAATAGAAATATTTTTTGAAAAATTGAATAGTTCCATTAGCAAATGTAAGGGGGGGGGGGGGAAATGATTTTGCTCATTTCATTTCTAAAATAAACAATTTCGCCTGTTTACTATTTTATTTCCCCAATTGTTTTCTGACTACGAACAAATTCCAATTTGTATATTCAATAAACTTTTTTTTTTTTTTTTTTTTTTTTTTTTTTCCTTTTCTCTGATTTTGTTATTTATATTTTTCCAGCAAGCAATCTTTTTATTTGCACGTGGATCAGTTATTTTTCCACTCTATTAAATCCTTACTACGCAGTGAGGAACTTTATGCATACATTCAATCTGAATTTATTATTCGATAGCATTGCATTCAGGCGACTCCTACATCATTATGCACTGATTGTATCTACATGAAATACGTGAAAAATAGCTGAAAAAAATTTGTTTGGAGAAATTTGAATCTCCATAAAATTAATTTTAATACGATGGCTTAAGATTGAGTAATTGGTTGATTCAGTTAATTATAGAGGGCGGTATAGCACTCTGCCAAATAAATCTGTCGACCGACGACTGTCAAGTGAGTGATACATTTCTTTAATGAATGTCGAAAGCTTGGAAATCAGATGTTGTGGGTTTGATGACACGTGTTATTACTTTTTTCCTTGGAATCAAATTTTCGAATATGTTATCGTAATAATAGCATTGACCGCATACAGTACAAGTTTATTTTACTGATATTTATTTGCGCTTTTCTCTGCCCCGAGCAAGTTTTTCTAAAACTTCCAAACTTCCAACCTGAGATTTTTTTATTAATAAAATCATCTGATTGAAATAAATTACATTTGCATTTTCCTACAGTTGTTTTTTAACCCAATAAACAACTACAACACTTAATAACCCAATTTCAACTTTTTCTATAAAATCCACAATACCGGTACCGCTCCATAATCATTAATCTAATTTATCCAAAAATACTCATCGTAACCTCACAGAAACTCATAATTACCTCGAAACTTCGCACTAATTCAAACCTAGTCTAACTGGGAATGAATAAAAGAACTCATTTTTATGGATAATTAATTGCTAATTCTCTTTGCTCTCATCATTCAATATTTTATAATCAACTCAGATAAATCAACACTTACAATTAAATCCTTATCATCAGCTGCTCTGCTGCGAACCACCTGTTTTCCCAGTCGCTGAATGGGATTTGGGTGCTGAAGGAAAATCTTCAATCGGCAACAATTGAGCGTGGAAAACCCATCGTCGTCATCATTATATAGTCAAACCTGCAATTAGAATACAATTAGAGTACAATGAAATATACCGTAACTATCAATTAAAAATAAACAATCAAATACCGTTGTTTTTTTTTGTTTTTTTTTTTTTATTTCTACACGTAAACAATTACAGTTACGGTAAGTCGTTGGTTTACCCTAATCAATTTCAAAAAGCAATAAATGTTAATATAAAAATGTTTCACTCAAAAGATCATTCAAATCTAATGATGTACAAGCAAGATAAATTGATCAAGTGAACGGGCGTTTAGCAACATCCCAACAACAACCAATTTTATTCGAAGATATTTGAGATCAAAACCAAGATGCGCATGGCAACCACTTTTCTCTATACAAAAATATATGACTGCCATGGAAACTACAGTAACTTTATTAAATACTTCAAAAATTGAGTTCATTGTCATACTTTTTAATAAATAACTTACTAAGTAAATTAATTAACTAAAAAATGCTAGAAATATTTTTAGAAAAGAGTAAAATGTTGAATTCGCAATTTTAGCGATTCAATTCCTGTGATTAATGTTTAATTAAAGTGGGTTATATATATATATATTTTTTTTCACAACAACATCAGTTTTACTTCAAGATATTTGAGATGAAAATCTGAGGATGCTCATAGCAACTCCTTTTTCTGCAAAATAAGTCTGAAAACCATAGTAACCGGCAAGTAAAAACAAATACTAAATTGCATCATGAAAGCAGCGTAATTAAAAGAGAATATTCGAATAAAAAACACGCAATTAATTATACATACTAAATGCCTCTTATTTACTTTGAACTTTTTTGACTTATTGCACCTGTCATTTGTAATTGTGCCAAAAAAAATTACGTGAAAATAAATGTGAAAAACCTCAATTCAGGTCACAAAGGTCAACAATTCAGTCTAGGGAAAGTCTAATAATGTGATTTAGTTTCATTTTCCATTTTTATCCCATTGTTGTTGAGCAAAAATGTTTGCTCAACCGATTTTAATTAAATTTGTACAAAAGTCAATTTTATAGATCATAAACAAGCATGGGAGGGAAAAAAAATGTCCTAAATAGTGCAAATGCTGAGTAAATATGAAGCAAAATGAATGTTTTTTGTGTTAATTGTTACGTTTTCCCATTAATTCGTAGTTCTAGCATTTATTTACTATTAAATTCAATTCATCAATGTATCCTTCGATGAAAACTGTTTAAAAATAGCGTTTGTGTACGTACCGTATAAATTCCATGCACCCAGGCACGCTCCTCAGTTCACGGTTCACGACGGTTCACGGTCTTCTATGTTTTTCCCGGGTCTTTTTTTCTCTCTCTCCTTTCAAACATTGCGTATGTTTTTGATCCTACTAAACAAGTATATTAACCTGACTTCTCGCAGAAAGTAAAATTACAATGTATGAAAACACTTGCTACTAAATACATATAAACGCTTTCTTAGT